>JABUQX010115016.1:20000-22500 GCA_015478945.1 Trachelipus rathkii
GAGAGAGATGAGAGATATGAGAGAGAGAGAGAGAGAGAAAAGAGATGAGAGAGAGAGAGGAGAGAGAAGAGAGAAGATGAGAAGAGAGAGAGAGAGAGAAATTGCGATTCCTGCCAAAGAGATACCAGTGAATTGAGAAAAAGAATACCACCAGATATTAAGGACAGACGGGTGTAATTTTAGTTTGTTGTGTGGATAAGGATGTGTCGAGTAGAAAGATGAAAGAACTGAGAGTTTTTTATATTGAGTTTATGAAAACACCAACTCATTTTCATCTATCCTAACGATTAGTATTTCAGCAAGATCAGAGTTAGTTTTGCAACCATATCGGTACCATACCCTCCTTGGCTTGAGTTAATTGGCTGTAGAGTGGGTCTATCTAATTCAAAATGAAGAGAAGTAATAAAGGGTGGATGTCATACGTGAGACATAGAAGTGGCGTAGGTTGATGACAAGCTCAACAGAGAGAGAAATTCATTAATAGAAGAGATAATTGAAAGAGTTGGGATTTAGAGAACAGAACCCACTGAAATGGAACACCACTAATAATTTGTTTTTATCAAGGGTGTAAAAGTGGGCGAACTACAACATGCTTAGACTATTAGGAACTAACGTGGAAAAGGATCAGAGAGAAATGCAACGAAAGTAGAATAGATCGAAAGAAATATTATATAAATGTTAATAATCAAACTTTTGTGCCAGCTGTATCGATAAGGAGCTCATTTCTCGATTATGTCCAACGCCACAATCAGAAAGGAGTTCTCCGAAACGCCGAATAGGCAGAGACACAAATAAGTTATAGAAAGGAGATAAGAGAAAAGAATAATCACCCAGCGTAGATTACTTACTGAAAGCCAATAACTGTGATTGAATCTGAAATAAGGTTCAGATGAATTAGTAGAATCCATTATATTATCGAAACTTACCTCTTGAGGGTAGCATAGACATTCTTAGCCGTTGAAGAACTTTATAAATTAGAATCGGTGAGTTCTATAAGGTATAGTAGCTGACATGTTTATTGATTGGTTTGAGAGGGAGTGTCTATCCTATTATATCGGCACACATATGTGTCACAAGATAAGAGCATTTTACAGGCAGGAACGGAAGGTCGATTGTAAAATATACATGAGACCATAATTCGTTTACTAAGGCATGCTGCAAAGCTTGGAACATAAGTTTTGAGAGACCATAGCTGGAATACCATCTAAGGAACAGTACGCTCTTATGACGGTACAATGTCAGAAGAGAGCAGGATATATATTATATTATATAATTACTAATATATATATATATATATATATTATATAATATATACTATATAATATATTATATATTAATATATATTAAATAATATAATATAATTATAATTAATATTATATAAATATTATTTAATTAATAATATATTATATATATAATTATTATAATAATAATATTATATATATAATAATATAATATTATATATATTATTAAATATATTAATATATAATATATATATATAATTATAATAATTATATATATATATAATTAATATAATGTATATATATTATATAATTATAAATTATATATATATATTAATAAGTTATTAATAATATAATTATATATAAATATATATAATATATATATTAAGTATATATATAGTTACTATATATAATATACATATATATTTAATATTAATTAGATATATATATAATTTATATATTAATATATATAATATATATATATTATAATAAATATATCATAATAAATATTATATATATAATATATATATATAATATATAATAATATATATATATATATATATATAATTAAATAATATTATAAAAATATATATATATAAAATAAATTTATTAAAATATATTAAATAAATATATATATACTATAATATATATATATATTATAATAATGATTAATATAATATACTATATTATAATTGTAATGACAAAAATATGTTCCACTCATCTTTATAGCTTCCTCGATAGCTAAGAACCACCATTGGTTGCCAGATGCTTCTTTTTAATATTATTTCATCCTAGAACTCTCAAGAATCTGAGGTACAAGAGCGTGGCCCCCATAGACAACACGTACTTGTGTCAGGAAAAATACATCATTTGTCAAATTGCGCTATAATCTACTTTTTCATGATCATTTCTAGAGTTCCCATTTTATGATTTTTTCCTTATCCGTAAGATGCATTTTATAGATATTATCTTGTAAGTTTCATGAAAATCATCTGGGGTCTATTATATAATTATATCTCTATCTATATATATTAAATTACTATATAATATTATATATAATTTAAATAAAAAATATATATATATTGAAATATATGTTATAATTAACCGTAATTTTATATATTAAGTATAAATGCGATTGACCTCTTAATATACATTAACTAGAGATAATATAGATTTAAGTATATAATATAAAAAGTATAAAAGTTTTGCTATGTATATTAATTTGTGTTTTAAATATAAAAATAATAGAAAAAGAATAAAAA
>JABUQX010115017.1:0-22500 GCA_015478945.1 Trachelipus rathkii
GATTGTTTTCTACTATTCCTGACTACGTGTTTATGTTTCGCATTTTATCGTGAAACGCACGCGTTTTCGTGCGCCGCTTCAGTGTGAGAATTCTATAGTTCTTCGGTTATAGCCAACATTTATACTTTTAGATAACAGGTTCTTAATTTATTGTTTTGTCAAAATGTTGAAATTTTTAAATTGTCAGGATTGCGTGGACTTCGAACTAGACATACAAATACCAGAAGGATACAAGTCGTGAAAAGTGATTTTGATATTTTTAGAAAGGTTTTATTGAGGAATACTATGGTGTCTTCAGTTTGTAATAGCTGTTATACTTTTTGGAAGTAACAGGTTCTTAATTTATTTTGTCAAAATATTTGAAATTTGGAGAATTTTTGGATTTTTGTGGTTCAATTTTTATATAAATGGCTATTCCTCTGAAATACAAGTATTAGAAAAGTGATTTTGATATTTTTAGAAAAGGTTTTTGTGTGAGTAGTACCCTAGTGACTTCTGAGATTGCAATCATGGTCGGCAGCTGGAGTATAGTAACTGGTTCTTAATTTGTTTGTATGGAAATTATAGACAGCTGGAAATCTGGGGTTTTGTAGTTCGAACATATAACAAATGGTATTCCTCCTGAAATACAAGTCATGAAAAGTGATTTTGATATTTTTAAGAAGGTTTTTGTGTGAGAACACTAGGGTGTCCTCAGATTTGTAATAGCTGTTATACTTTTGGGTAACAGGTTCTTAATTTATTTTTGTCAAAATGTTGAAATTTGGAAATTTTTGGATTTTGTGGTTCGAACATATAAATGGCTATTCGCCCTGAAATACAAGTCGTAGAAAAGTGATTTTGATATTTTGATGGGTTTGTTTTGAAAAATTTGGTAGTCATCGTTATAATAATAATTCTCCTAATATTAACATTTCACAATTTATTACATTAAATATTGAAATTTATATTTTGGGTTTGTGGACTATTCTCTCATTGCTATTTCTCATAAACTAGTCGTAGAAGGTGATTTTGATATTTTGAAGTTTTTTGTGATATCTGTTTAGACTTCATATTTTGGTGGCTGTTACCCTTTTAGTCCTTCAGTTGTAATTTATTTTGTTAAAAAAAAGTTGGAAATTTTTGGAATTTTGTGGATCGAAGATTATATAAATGGCTATTCCTCAGAAGCCACAAGTCATAGAAACAAGTTTTGATCTTTAAGGGTTTTGTGTGAACACTAAAGTGTCTTCAGATTTGTAATAGCTGTTATACTTTTGGGTAACTGGTTCTTAATTTTATTTTGTCAAATTTGAAATTTGGAAATTTACCCAGTTTTGTACAGGTTCAGACATATAAATAGCTATTTCCTCTAAATACAAGTCATGAAAGTGTTTTTAGACAATTCAAGGGATGTTTTTGTGGCAAGAGTTCTGATGATTGTCTTCAGGTTTGTTGGAGGATGTGTCCCCGAGAAAGTCTATCACCCTATGCTTAAACGATGTTGCTGTTTGGAAGGGAATGGATTTTTGTGGTTCCAATTATACAATTATTTATTCCTCTTCATCTGAAAAGTGGATTGATGTTTGAAGGTTTTTGTGTGAGGAACACTAGGGTGTCTTCAGTTTGTAATAGCTGTTATTCTTTGGGTAACTGGTTCTTAATTTATTTTGTCAAAATTTTGAAATTTGGAAATTTTGATTTTTGTAGTTCAGACATATAAATGGCCGCTTCTGAAACACACATTGTGGGTAAGTAATTTCTATATGGTTAATCGGATCTTGGCAGAAGCATTCTTTGGTGTCTTCGTTTGTAGCCAACTGTTATACTTTTTGGGTAACAGGTTCTTAATTTATTTTGTCAAAATGTTGAAATTTAGGAAATTTTTGGATTTTTGTGGTTTCGAACATATAAATGGCTATTCTCCTGACGAAATACAAGTCGTAGAAAGGTGATTTTGATATTTTTGGAAGGTTTTTGTGTAGGAACACTAGGGTGTCTTGTCAGATTTGTAATAGCTGTTATACTTTTGAATTACTGAGTTCTTAATTTATTGTGGTCAAAATTTGGAAATGGAAATTTTTGGATTTTGTGGTTCGAACATATAAATGGCTATTCTCCTGAAATACAAATTTAGAATACAAAGATTTTTAATCTTATTTTTAGAAAGGTTTTGTGTGAGGAGCACTAGTCTTCAGGTTTGTAATAGCTGTTATACTTTTGGAGTAACAGGTTCTTAATTTCTTTTGTCAAAATGTTGAAATTTGTAAATTTTGGTTGTGGTTCGAACATATAAATGGCTATTCCTCATAAATACAAAGTCGTAAAAAGGTGATTTTGATATTTTAGAAGGTTTTTGTGTGAGGAACACTAAAGTGTCTTTGGATTTGTAAGCTGTTATACTTTTGGAATAACTGGTTCTTAATTTATTTTTGTCAAATTTAGAAATTTTTGGAATTTTTGTGGTTCGAACATATAAATAGCTATTCCTCCTGAAATACAAGTCATAGAAAAGTATTATATATTAGAAAGGTTTTTGTGTGAACAACACTGTCTTCAGGTTTGTAATAGCTGTTATACTTTTGGGTAACATCACTATTGATTTTATTTTGATAAAAATTTTGAAATTTGGAATTTTGATTTTGTGGTTAGAATTTGAAATACATGCCACTAGAAATGAGGTCATGAAAAGTGATTTTGAAAATTTAGAAAGGTTTTTGTGTGAGAGATTCTATGGTGTCTTCGGATTTGTAATAGCTGTTATACTTTTGGAGTAACAGGTTCTTAATTTATTTTGTCAAAATGTTGAAATTGGTAAATTTTGGATTTTGTGGTTCGAACATATAAATAATAGCTATTCCTGGAAGATGAAAGTGATTTTGATATTTTTAGAAGGTGTTTACCTGAGGGATATGGTGTCTTCGGAGTTGTAATAGCTGTTATACTTTTGGAGTAACAGGTTCTTAATTTTATTTTTGTCAAAATGTTGAAATTTGTAAATTTTGGATTTTGTGGTTTCCGAACATATATATGGCTATTCCTCCTGAAATACAAGTCATGAAAAGTGATTTTGATATTTTTAGAAAGGTTTTTGTGAGAAGACTAGAATGTCTTCGGATTTGTAAGAGCTGTGTTATACTTTTGGGTAACAGGTTTGCTTAATTTATTTTTGTCAAAATGTTGAAATTGGTAAATTTTTGGATTTTTGTGGTTCGAACATATAAATGGCTATTCCTCTTGAAAAACAAGTCGTAGAAAAGTGATTTTGATATTTTTAGAAAGGTTTTTGTTTGAGGAACACTAGGGTGTCTTGGTTAATAGCTGTATACTTTTGGGTAACAGGTTCTAAATTTATTTTTGTCAAAATGTTGAAATTTGGAAATTTTGGATTTTTGTGGTTCGAACATATAAATGGCTATTCCTCCTGAAATACAAGTCGTAGAAAAGTGATTTTGATATTTTTAGAAAGGTTTTTGTGTGAGGAATTCTATGGTGTCTTCGGATTTGTAATAGCTGTTATACTTTTGGAGTAACAGGTTCTTAATTTATTTTTGTCAAAATGTTGAAATTTGTAAATTTTTGGATTTTTGTGGTTCGAACATATAAATGGCTATTCCTCCTGAAATACAAGTCGTAGAAAAGTGATTTTGATATTTTTAGAAAGGTGTTTTTGTGAGAACACTAGGGTGTCTTCGGTTTGTAATAGCTGTTATACTTTTGGAGTAACAGGTTCTTAATTTATTTTGGTCAAAATTTGGAAATTTGGAAATTTTTGGATTTTTGTGGTTCGAACATATAAATGGCTATTCCTCCTGAAATACAAGTCGTAGTAAAAAGATTTTGATATTTTAGAAGGTTTTGTGTGAGGAACACTAGGAAGTCTTCAGATTTGGTAATAGCTGTTTTACTTGGAGTAACAGGTTCTTAATTTATTTTTGTCAAAATGTTGAAATTTGTAAATTTTTGGATTTTTGTGGTTCGAACATATAAATGGCTAAATTTTAGGTTTGGTGGTGCTAGAAGCACTTTAGCCCCGTAAGAAATCAAATTTTAGCTTTGGTGGGGCTAGAAAGAAGCTTTTAAGCACCATAAGAAATCAAATTTTAGGTTTGATGGGGCTAGAAGCACTTTAGCCCCTTAAGAAATCAAATTTTAGCTTTGGTGGGGCTAGAACCACTTTAGCCCTGTAAGAAATAAAATTTTAGGTTTGGGGGGATAGAAGCACTTTAGCCCCATAATAAATCAAAATTTAGGATATGTGGAACTAAAAGCACAAGAGCTCCATGAGTTATCAAATTTTAGGTTTGGTGGGGCTAGAAGACCTTTAGCCCCGTATAAAATCAAATTTTTCGTTTGCAGGGGCTAGAAGTACTTTAGCCCCACAAGAAATCAAATTGTAGGTTTGGTTGTGCTAGAAGTATTTTAGTCCTATAAGAATCAAATTTTAGGTTTTGTGAAGCTAGTAAGAAATCAAATTTTAGGTTTGGTGGTGCTAGGAGCTTTTTAGCCCCATAAGAAATCAAATTTTAGGTTTGGTGGGGCTAGAAGAACTTAAGCCCCATAAGAAACCAAATTTTAGGTTTGGTGGGATAGAAGCACTTTAGCCCAATAAGAAATCAAATTTTATGTTTTGGGGGCTAGAAGCACTTAAGCCCCGTAAGAAATAAATTTTTTGGTTTGGTGGGGCTAGAAGCATTTTAGCCCCATAAGAAATCAAATTTTAGGTTTCGTGGTGCTAGAAGCACTTTAGCATGTAAGAAATAAAATTTTCGGTTTGGTCGGGCAAGAAGCATTTTAGCCCCATGAGAAATCAAATTTTAGGTTTGGTGGGGATAGAAGCCCTTTAGGCCCATAAGAAATCAAATTTTAGGTTTGGTGGGGCTTGAAGCGCTTTAGCCCTATAAGAAATCAAATTTTAGGTTTGGTGGGGATAGAAGCACTCTAGCCCCGTAGAAAATCTATTTTTTTGTTTTTAGGGGCTAGAAGCACTTTAGCACAGTAGGATATCAAATTTTAGGTTTGATGGGGCTAGAAAAACATTAGCCACATAAAAAATCAGATTATAGGTGTGGTTGGACTAGAAGTACTTTTGCCCCATAAGAAATCAAATTTTAGGTTTATTGGGGCTAGAAGCACTTTAGGCCCATAAGAAATCAAATTTTAGGTTTGATGGGTTAGAAGCACTTTAGCCCTATATGAAATCAAATTTTAGGTTTGGTGGAGCCAGAAGTAATTAAGCCCCTCAAGAAATAAAATTTTAGGGTTGATGGGGTTAGAAGAACTTTAGCCCCATAAGAAATCAAATTTTTTGTTTGGTGGAGTTTAAAGAACGTTAGCCCCGTAAGAAATTATATTTTTGGTTTGGTAAGGCTAGAAACACTTTAGCCCCATAAGAAATCAAATTTTAGGTTTAGTGGGGCTAAAAGCACTTTAGCCCCATAAAAAATCAAATTTTATGTTTAGTTGGGCTAGAAGCACTTTAGCCCTGTAAAAAATCAAATTTTAGGTTTGGTGTTGCTAAAAGCGGTTTAGCCCCATTAAAAATCAAATTTTAGGTTTTAAAGGGCTAGAAACACTTTAGAATCGAAAGAAATCAAATTTTAGGTTTAGTCTGGCTAGAAGCACTGTAGCCCCATGAAAAATCAAGTTTTAGGTTTGGTAGTTGTAGATGCACCTTAGCGTTATAAGAAATCAAATTATAGGTTTTGTGGGGCTAGAAGTGCTATAGTGCTATAAGAAATAAAATTTTAGGTTTGGTGTGGCTAGAAGCACTTTAATGCCTAAGAAATCAAATTTTAGGTTTGGTGGGAGTATTAGCACGTTAGCCCCATAAGAAATTAAATTTTTGGTTTGGTAGGGCTAGAAGCACTTTAGCCCTGTAAGAAATCAAATTTTAGGTTTGGTGGGGCTAGAAAAACTTTATTTCCATAAGAAATCAAATTTTTGATTTGGTGGAGCTAAAAGAACTTTAGCCCCGTAAGAATTTACCTTTTTGGTTTGGTGGGGCTAAAAGCACTTTAGCCCCATAAGAAATCAAATTTTAGGTTTCGTGGGGCTAGAAGCACTTTCGCCCTATAAGAAATCAAATTTTAGGTTTTTAATGGGGCAAGGTGCTTTTTAGCCTCATTAGAAATCTAATTTTAGGTTTGGTGAGGCTAAAAAAAAAAAAAATAGAAGCACTTTATCCCGTAAGAAATTAAATTTTTGGATTGGTGGGGCTAGAAGCACTTTAGCCTCACAGGAAATGAAATTTTAGTTTTGGTGGGGCTAGAAGCATTTTAACGCCTTAAGAAATCAAATTTTAGGTTTGGGGGTATAAAAGCACTTTAGCCCCATAAAAAATCAAATTTTAGGTTTGGTGGGGCTTGAAGAAATTTAACCCCCCTAAGAAATTTAATTATTGGTTTTGTGGGGCTAGAAACACTTTAGCCAAATAAGAAATCAAATTTTAGGTTTGGTGGGGCTAGAAGCACTAGATACCTATAAGAAATAAAATTTTAGTTTTGTTGGGGCTAGAAGCACTTTAACGCCTTAAGAAATCCAATTTTAGGTTTGGTGGGGCTAGGAGTACTTAGCCCCATAAGGAATCGTTTTTTTTTTTTTTGGTTGGGCTAGAAGTACTTTAGCTCCATAAGAAATAAAATTTTAAGATTGGTAGAGCTAGAAGAACTTTAGCCCCATAAGAACTCAAATTTTAGGTTTGTTGGAGCTAGAAGCACTTTAGCCCTATAGGAAATCAAATTTTAAGTTTTTGGTGGAGCTAGAAGCTTTTTAGCCCCATAAGAAATCAATTTTTTGGTTTGGTGGGGCTAGAAGCACTTTAGCCCAATAAAATATCAAATTTTAGGTTTGGTGGGGCTAGAGGCACTTTATCCCTGAAAGAAATCAAATTTTAGGTTTGGTAGGGCTAAAAAGGCTTTAGCCCTATAAGAAATCAAATTTTATGTTCGGTGTTGCTAGAAGCACTTTAGACCAATCAGAAATCAAATGTTAGGTTTTATAGTGCTAGAAGAACCCCGTAAGAAATTTTTTTTTAGGTTTGGTCTGGATAGAAGCACTTTAGCCCCATGAGAAATCAAGTTTTAGGTTTGGTGGGGCTAGATGCACTTTAGCCACATAAGAAATCAAATTTTAGATTTGGTTGGGCTAGAAGCATTTTAGCCCCATAAGAAATTCTAATTTGGCACAAGAGACCCATAAGATATCAAATTTTAGGTTTGGTTTGGCTAGAAGATCTTTAGCCCCGTATAAAATCAAAATTTTTGTTTGGAGACACATAAGAGACCCATAAGACATCAAATTTTAGGTTTGGTGGAGCTAGAAGCACTTTACCCTATAAGAAATCAAAATTTAGGTTTTTGGTGTGGCTAGAATCTTTTTAGCCCCATAAGTTATAAAATTTTAGGTTTTGTTGGTCTAAAAGCACTTTAGCCCCATAAGAAATCAAATTTTAGGTTTGGTGGGGCTAGAAGCACATTATACCTGTAAGGAATAAAATTTTAGGTTTGGTGGGGATATAAGCACTTTAGCCCCATAAGAAATCAAAATTTAGGGTATGTGGAACTAGAAGCACATGAGCCCCATAAGAAATCAAATTTTAAGTTTGGTGGGGCTAGAAGTATTTTAGCCCCATAAGAAATCAAATTATAGGTTTGGTGGGGCAATAAGTACCTTAGTCCTATGAAAATAAAATTTTAGGTTTGGTGTGGCTAGAAGCACGTTAACGCAGTAAGAAATCAAATTTTATGTTTGGTGGCGCTAGAAGCATTTTAGCCCCATGAGAAATCAAATTTTAGGTTTAGTGGGGCTAGAAGAACTTTAGCCCCATTAGAAATCAAATTTAATAATTGGTGGGGCTATAAGCACTTTAGCCCCTTAAGAAATAAATTTTTTGGTTTGGTGGGCCAAGAAGCATTTTAGCCCTATAAGAAATCAAATTTTAGGTTTAGTGGGTCTTGAAGTATTTTAGCCCCATTAAAAATCAAATTTTAGATTTGGTGGGGCTAGAAGCACTCTAGCCCCATGAGAAATCAAATTTTAGGTTTGGTTGGTTAAGATGCACTTTAGCACCATAAGAAATCAAATTTTAGGTTTGGTAGAAGCACTTTAGCCCCATAAGAAATCAAATTTTAAGGGGACGTTGCGCGAAGGGGTTCCTAACTTTTTAAGGTAGTAATCATCAATTCCATGATTTTTAGGTTTTAACACTTTCTAGTGTAGAATTGAATGCTCTTTCCAATGGTGTGGTTATTTTCAATAGGCAAAAAATATTTTATTCACAATGTATCACAATATACAGGGGGTGTTCAATTTTGGCAAGTCATAATAAAAATCACTAACCATTTTATTATTCATGCGATCAGCAGGAAACTTTCCGGGCTAGTATAGTTAGGGAAGATAAATTTTTTGTCTAAAATTTTTTTGTATGGAGAACAGATTTGCCTCTATGCATGGGAAAATTTTTAAAAGTTTTCCCCATATGCAGCAGCAAACCCCTTGAGTTTACAAAACATTTATCTAAACAAAATATGTGAACCTTGCCTAGTAGTATATGACCTGAAAGTTTCGTATTGATTGAACAAAAAATAAAAAAATTATCATGAATTTTTTTTTTAGCAAAAAAAAAAAAAAAAAAAAAAATTATAAATGGTGGTGTGTAACAGTTTTAATATTTACTCGGTTGCGATGAGACTTTCACAGCTTGTGTACCTCTACAAGATATAAATATTTTATTTAATTTAATTTTCGGTATGCCCAACAGTTTTGCCGCTGATCGTGAGAAAACTTTTGAAAACTTTTTCCATGAGCAGCGACAAATCTGTTGGGCATACAAAAATTTTCTCTAAACAAAAAATGTCTACCTTCCCCAATTATATATGCTCTGAAAATTTCAAACTGATCGTATAAAAACTAATTACGTTTTCCTGGTTTTTCATTTTTGAGTTGCCAAAAAATTTTTAATGATTGGTGTCATGCAACATTTTTATTATTCATCTGATAAGAATGAAACTTTTATAGCCTTTATAACTCGACGATATACACATATTTTATTTAGATAAATTTTCTGTACGCCCTAATCGTTTGCTGCTCCCTGGAAAACTTTTTTAAAATTTATAAGTTTCCCCATGAACGGCAAAAGTATTTGATATACAAAAATTTATCAAAATAAAATATGAAAATCTTTTCAATTATACATGCTCTGAAAGTTTCTATTAATCGGATTTAAAATAAAAAGTTATTGCGATTTTTCTTTCTTTAGTTGCAAAAACAAGAAAAAAAAATTCAAATAATTGATGGCATATAACTTTTTGACTACTCATCTGAGCGTATATTAAATTTACAACTTTTAAAATTAGTTGGGAATACACCTTTTTTATTTATATAAATTTGTTGTATACTGTGGTTTTGCCGCTGCTCACAGTTCAACTTCTTGATTATTTTACTAAAAAAATTTTTTTACATTGAGCAGCTATTTCAGGTATAACAAAAAATCAACACTATTTCTTCTTTTTTGTTTTTTCAATTTCGTATTTATTGATCAACATTTTGATGTACATTCAGGCAAATATAAAACTTTCGTTATGTTTCGGATAACTTTAAAGTAGTTGGTGAAGAAGATGTGTATTTGTAACGAGGAATTTTTTATTTGCTGCTAATTGTGAAGTATTTCATAAATCATATGTGTATAGCAAGTCATTTAGTGAAATCCGCTTGCAAAAATCTTTTGTAGTTCATCAGAAATTCACTGTTAAAAATTGCTGATCAAAATGCTGATTCATGATATTTGGGAAGAAATTACACAAAATCTAAACACTTTTTTGCATGTGTCATTGACATAAATATTGTAGAGAAATCTTTCCTCTTTCGAATGGTGTATAATTTATCCCAAACAAATTAAATTAGTGTTGCCACGCGCAACGTCCCCTTAAGTTTGGTGGTGCTAGAAGCACTTTAGCCCCGTATAAAATCTATGTTTTTGTTTGGAGGTGCTAGAAGCACTTTAGCCAAAAAGGTTTTCAAATTTTAGGTTCGGTGGGGCTAGGAGAACATTGGCCCCATAAGAAATCAAATTATAGGTATGTTGGGGCTAGAAGTATTTTAGCCCTATAAGAAATCAAATTTTAGGTTTGATATGGCTAGAAGCACTTTGGCCCCATTAGAAATCAAAATTTAATTTCGGTAGTGCTAAAAGCACTAGATCCACATAAGAAATCAAATTTAGGTTTGGTGGGGCTAGAAGTACTTAAGCCCTTAAAGAAATAAAATTTTATGGTTGGTGGGGCTTGAAGAACTTTAGCCACATAAGAAATAATTTTTAGTTTGGTGGAACTTAAAGAACTTTAGCCCCGTAAGAAATTAACTTTTTGGTTTGATGGGGCTAGATGCAATTTAGCCACATAAGAAATCAAATTTTAGGTTTGGTGAGGCTAGAAGCCCTTTAGCATTATAAGAAATCAAATTTTAGGTTTTTGGTGGGGCTTGAAGCTTTTTAGCCCCATAAGAAATCAAATTTTAGTTTTTGAGGGGCTAGAAGCACTTTAGCCCCCTAAGAAATTAAATTTTTTGGTTTTGTGGGGCTAGAAGCACTTTAATCTCATAAGAAATCAAATTTTAGGTTTGGTGGGGCTAGAAGCACTTTAGCCCTGCAAGAAATCAAATTTTAGGTTTGGTAGGTCTTGAAGCACTTTAGCCACATTAGAAATCAAATTTTAGGTTTGTTGTTGCTAGAAGCACTTTAGCCCCATTAGAAATCAAATTTAGATTTTATAGGGCTAGAAGCACCTTAGCCCCATTGGAAATCAAATTTTAGGTTTCGTGGTGCTAGATGCACTTTATCCACATAAGAAATCAAATTTTAGATTTAGTTGAGCTAAAAGCGCTTTAGCCAGAAAAGAAATCAAAATTTAGGATATGTGGGGATAGAAGCACAATAGCCCTATAAGAAATCAAATTTTAGGTTTGGTGGGGGTAGAAGACTTTAGCCCGTATAAAATCAAATTTTTGGTTTGGAGGGGCTAGAAATACTTTAGCCTCATAAGAAATGAAATTTAGGTTTGGTGGGGCTAGAAACACCTTAGCCCCATAAGAAATAAAATTATAGGTTTGGTGGGGCTAGAAGTACTTTAGTCCTATAAGAAATCAAATTTTAGGTTTGGTGTGGCTAGAAGCACTTAATGCCGTAAGAAATCAAATTATAGGTTTGGTGTGACTAGGAGCACTATAGCCCCATAAGAAATCAAATTTTAGATTTGGTGGGGCTAGAAGCACTCTAGAACAGTAAGAAATCATATTTTAGGTTTGGAGGGATAAAAGCACTTTAGCCCTATAAGAAATCAAATTTTATGTTCGGTAGGGCTAGAAGCATTTTAGCCCAGTAAGAAATAAAATTTTTGGTTTCGAGGGGCTAGAAGCATTTTAGCCAAATAAGAAATAAAATTTTAGGTTTCGTGGGGCTAGAAGAATTTTCGCCCATTAGAAATCAAATTTAATGTTTGGTGAGGCTAGAAGCACTTTAGCCCCCTAAAAAATAAATTTTTTGGTTTGGTGGGGTAAGAAGCATTTTAGCCCCTTAAGAAATCAAATTTTAGGTTTGGTGAGGCTTGAAGCGCTTCAGCCCCATAAGAAATAAAATTTTAGGTTTGGTGGAGCTAGAAGCACTTTAGCCCCGTATAAAATCTAATTTTTTGTTTTAAGGGGCTAGAAGCACTTTAGCCTAATAGGATATCAAATTTTAAGTTTGGTGGGGCTAGAAAAACATTAGCCACATAAGAAATCAGATTATATGTATGTTGGGGCTAGAAGTACTTTAGCCCCATAAGAAATCAAATTTTAGGTTTGGATGGGCTAGAAGTACTTTAACCCCATAACAAATCAAATTTTAGGTTTGGTCAGGCTAGAAGCACTTTAGCCTTATATGAAATCAAATTTTAAGTTTTGTAGGGCTAGAAGCACTTTAGCCGCATAAGAAATCAAATTGTAGGTTTGTTGGGGCTAGAAGCACTTTAGCCCCATAAGAAATCAAAATTTAGGTTTAGTAGGGCTTGAAGCTCTAGACCCCTATAAAAAATGAAATTTTAGATTTGTTTTGCCGGGCTAGAAATAATAAGAAATAAAATTTTAGGTTTGGTGGGGCTAGAAGCACTTTAGATCCATAAGAAATCAAATTTTTGGTTGGGCGGGGCAAGGAGCACTTTAGCCCCATAAGAAATCAAATTTTAGGTTTTGTTGGGCTAAGAGCACTATAGCCCAATAAGAAATCCAATTTTAGATTTGGTGGGGCTTGAAGCACTCTAGCCCCATAAGAAATCATATTTTAGGTTTGGTCTGACTAAAAGCACTTTAGACCCATGAGAAATCAAATTTTAGGTTTGGTTGGGCTAGAAGTACTTTAGCCCCATAAGAAATCAAATTTTTGGAATGGTGGTTCTAGAAGCACATTAGCCCCATAAGAAATCAAATTTTAGGTTTGGTGGGGCTAGAATCACTTTAGCCCCATAGGAAATCAAATTTTAGGTTTTATTGGGGCTAGAACCACTTTAGCACCATAAGATCAAATTTTATGTTTTGATGGCTAGATGCACTATAGCCCCATTGGAAATCAAAATTCAATTTCTGTAGGGCTAGAAGCACTAGATCCCCATAAGAAATCAAATTTTAGGTTTAGTGGGGCTAGAAGCACTTTTCAACCATGAGAAATCAAATTTTAAGTTTGGGGGATAAGAGCACTTTATCTCTATAAAAAATTAAATTTTATTTTTGGAGGGGCTAAAAGAAATTTAGCCCCATAATAAATAAAATTTTAGGTTTTATGGCTAGAAGTACTTTAGCACTATAAAAAAAATCAAATTTTAGATGTGCTGGGGCTACAAGATTTTTAGCCCTGTAAGAAATTAAATTTTTGGTTTGGTTGCCCTAGAAGCACTTTACCAAAATAATAAATCAAGTTTTAGGTTTGGTGGGGCTAGAAGCACTTTACCCCTATAAGTAATCAAAATTTAGGTTTGGTGGGGCTAGAATCACGAGATCCCCATAAGAAATAAAATTTGAGTTTTGGTGTAACTAGAAGCACTTTAACGCCTTAAGAAATCCAATTTAAGGTTTGGTGGGGCTAGTCGCACTTTAGCCCCATTAGGAATCAAATTTTAAGTTTGGTTGGGCTAGAAGTATTTTAGCTCTATAAGAAATAAAATTTTAAGGTTGGTGGGGCTAGAAGAGCTTTAGCCCCATAAGAAATCAAATTTTAGGTTTTTAATGATTCTAGAAGCTTTTAGCCCCATAAGAAATCAAATTTTAGGTTTGGTGGGGCTGGAAGCACTTTAGCCCCGTAAAAAATTATTTTTTAAGTTTGGTGGGGCTAGAAGCACTTTAGCCCATTAAAAAATCAAATTTTAGGTTTGGTGGGGCTAGAAGCACTTTAGACCTGAAAGAAATCAAATTTTTGGTTTGGTATGGCTGAAAACACTTTAGCCCCATAAGAAATCGAATTTTATGTTTGGTGTTCATAGAAGCTCTTTAGAAATTTTAAGTTTTATAGGGCTAGAAGCACCCCGTAAGAAATCAAATTTTAGGTTTGGTCTGGCTAGTAGCACTGTAGCCCCATGAGAAATCAAGTTTTAGGTTTGGTGGGGCTAGATGCACTTTAGTCACATAAGAAATAAAATTTTAGATTTAGTTCTCCTAGAAGCACTCTAGCCCCATAAGAAATCAAAATTTAGTATATGTGGGGCTAGAGCACAAGAGCCCCATAAGAAATTAAATTTTAGGTTTGGTGGTGCTAGAAGATCTTTAGCTCGGAATAAAATCAAATTTTTGGTTTGGAGGGGCTAGAAGTACTTTAGCCCCATAACAAATCAAATTATATGTTTAGAGGGGCTAGAAGTACTTTAGTCTTACAAGAAATCAAATTTTAGGTTTGGTGTGGCTAGAAGCAATATAGCCTCATAAGAAATAAAATTTTAGGTTTGGTGTAAATAGAAGAACTTTAGCCCCAAAATTAATCAAATTCTATGTTTGGTGATGCTAGAAGTACTTTAGCACCGTAAGAAATCAAATTTTTGGTTTGGTGGGGCTAGAAGCATCTTAGCCATATAAGAAATCAAATTTTAGGTTTGGTGGGGCTTGAAGCACTTTAGCCCCATTAGAAATCAAATTTAATGTTTCGTGGGGCTGGAAGCACTTAAGCCCCGTAAGAAATTATTTTTTTGGTTTGGTGGGGCTAGAAGCACTTTAGCCCCATTAGAAATCAAATTTTAGATTTGGTGAGGTAGAAGCACTTTAGCTCCATAAGAAATCAAATTTTAGGTTTGGTCGGCTAGTAGCACTTTAGCCCTGTAAGAAATCGAATTTTTGGTTTTGTAGGGCTAGAAGCACTTTAGCTAAATGAGAAATCAAGTTTTAATTTAAGTGGGGCTAGACGCACTTAAGCTACATAAGAAATCAAATTTTAGATTTGGTTGGGCTAGAAGCACTTTAGCCCAATAAGAAATCAAAATTTAGGATATGTGGGGCTAGAAGCACAAGAGCCCCATAAGAAATCAAATGATATATTTGGTGGGGCTAGAAGATCCTTAGCCCCATATAAAATCAAATTTTTGGTTTGGAAGGGCTAGAAGTACTTTAACCCCAAAAGAAATCAAATTTTTAGTTTTGTTGAGCTAGAAACACTTTAGCCCCATAAGAAATCAAATTTTAGGTTTGGTGGGTCTAGAAGCACTTTTAACCCATTAGAAATGAAATTTGTTTTGGTGGTGTTAGAAGCAATTTAACGAAGTAAGAAATTAAATTTTAGGATTGGAGGGATAAGAGCATGTTAGCCCTATAAAAGATCTAATTTTAGGTTTGGTGGGGCTAGAAGAACTTAAGCCCAATAAGAAATCAAATTTTAGGTTTCGTGGGGCTAGAAGTACTTTAGCCCCGTAAGAAATTAAATTTTTGTTTTGGTAGGGCTAGAAGTACTTTAGCAAAATAAGAAATCAAATTTTAGGTTTGGTGGGGCTAGAAGCACTTTAGCCCCATAAAAAATGAAATTTTAGGTTTGGTGGGCTAGAAGCACTTTAACGACTTAAGAAATCCAATCTTAGGTTTGGTGGGCTAGGAGTACTTTAGCCCCATAAGAAATAAGATATTAGGATTGGTGAGGCTAGAAGAGCTTTAGCCCCAGAAGAAATCAAATTTTAGGTTTGATAAGGCTAGAAGCACTTTAGCCCCATAAGAAATCAAATTTTTGGTTTCGTAAGGCTAGAATCCCTTTAGCATTATAAGAAATCAAATTTTATTTTTGGCTTGGCTAGAAGCACTTTAACGCAGTAAGAAATCAAATTTTAAGTTTGAAAGATAAGAGCACTTTATACCTATAAAAAATCAAATTTTCGGTTTGGAGGGGCAGAAGAACTTTAGCCCTATACGAAATAAAATTTTAGATTTGATGGCGCTAGGAGTACTTTAGCACTATAAGAAATCAAATTTTAGATTTGGTGGTGCTAGAAGAGCTTTAGCCCCGTAACAAATTAAATTTTTGGTTTGGTGGGGCTAGAAGCACTTTAGCCAAATAAGAAATCAAGTTTTAGGTTTGGTGGGGCTAGAACCACTAGATCCACATAAGAAATAAAATTTTAGTTTTGGTGGGGCTAGAAGCACTTTAACGCCTTAAGAAATCCAATTTTAGGTTTGGTTGGGCAAAGAGTACTTTAGTCCCATAAGAAATCAAATTTTAGGTTTGGTTAGGCTAGAAGTACTTTAGCCCAATAAAAAATAAAATTTTAAGGTTGGTAGGGCTAGAAGAAATTTAGCCCCAAAAGAAATCAAATTTTAGGTTTTTGGTGGGACTAGAAGCTTTTTAGCCCCATAAGAAATCAATTTTTTGGTTTGGTGGGGCTAGAAGCACTTTAGCCCCATAAGAAATAAAATTTTAGGTTTGGTCGGCAAGTAGCACTTTAGCCTGTAACAAATCAAATTTTTGATTTGGTAGGGCTAAAAGCACTTAGCCCCATAAGAAATCAAATTTTAGGTTTGGTGGGGCTAGAAGCACTTTAGCCCCATTTGAAATCAAATTTTAGGTTTTATAGGGCTAGAAGCACTTTAGCCCCTTAAAAATTCAAATTTTAGGTTTGATCTGGCTAGAAGGACTTTAGCTCCATGAGAAATCAAGTTTTAGGTTTGGTGGGGCTAGATCACTTTAGCTACATAAGAAATCAAATTTTAGATTTGGTTGGGCTAGAAGCACTTTAGCTTAATAAGAAAACAAAATTTAGGATATGTGGGGCTAAAAACACAAGAGCCCCATAAGAAATCAATTTATAGAATTGGTGGGGCTAGAAGATCTTTAGCCCCGTATAAAATCAAATTTTTGGTTTGGAAGGGCTAGAAGTACTTTCACCCAAAAAGAAATTTAATTTTTGGTTTGGTAGGGATAGAAGCACTTTAGCACCATAAGAAATCAAATTTTAGCTTTGGTGGGGCTAAAAGTACTTTAGCCCCATAAGAAATAAAATTTAAAGTTTGGTATGGCTAGAAGCACTTTAGCCCCATAAGATCAAATTTTATGTTTGGAGGGCTAGAAGCACTATAGCCCCATTAGAATTCAAAATTTAATTTCGGTAGGGCTAGAAGCACTAGATCCCCATAAGAAATCAAATTTTAGGTTTGGTGGGGGCTAGAAGCACATCAGCCACATAAAAGATCAAATTTAAGGTTTGGTGGGACTTGAAGCACTTTTAACCCACGAGAAATGAAATTTTAGTTGTGGTGGTGCTATAACCAATTTAACCCAGTAAGAAATCAAATTTTAGGTTTGGGGATAAGAGCACTTTAGCCCCATAAAAAATCAAATTTTAGGTTTGGTGGGGCTAGAAGAACTTTAGCCCAATAGGAAATCAAATTTTAGGTTTGGTGGGGCTAAAAGTACTTTAGCACCATAAGAAATCAAATTTTAGATTTGGTGGGGCTAGAAGCACTTTAGCCAAATAAGAAATCAAATTTTATGTTTGGTGGGGTTAGAAGCACTTTAGCCCCATAAGAAATGAAATTTTAGGTTTGATGTGGCTAGAAGCACTTTAACGCCTTAAGAAATACAATTTTAGGTTTTGTGGGCTTGGAGCTCTTTAGCCCCATAAGAAATCAAATTTTTGGTTTTGTTGGGCTAAAAGTACTTTAGCCCCATAAGATATAAAATTTTAGAGTTGGTGAGACTAGAAGAACTTTAGCCTTATTAAAATCAAATTTTAGGTTTGGTGGAGATAGAAGCACTTTAGCCCTAAAAGAAATCAAATTTTAGGTTTTGGGGGGGCTAGAAGCTTTTTACTCCCATAAGAAATTAAATTTTAGGTTTAGTGGGGCTAGAAGCACTTTAACCCTATAAGAAATCAAATTTTAGGTTTGGTGCTCTAGAAGCACTTTAGCCCTGTAAAAAATCAAATTTTTGGTTTGGTAGGGCTAGAAGCACTTTAGCCCCATAAAAATCAAATTTTATTTTTGATTTAGCTAGAAGCACTTGAACGCAGTAAGAAATCAAATTTTAAGTTTCGGGGTTAAGAGCACTTTATCCCCATAAAAAAATCAAATTTTAGTTTTGGAGGGGCAGAAGAACTTTAGCCCCATAAGAAATCAAATTTTAAGGTTTGTGGGGCTAGAAGAACTTTAGCCCCAAAAGAAATCAAATTTTAGGTTTGGTGGAGCTAGTAGTAGTTTAGATCTATAAAAAATCAATTTTAGGTTTTTGGTGGGGCTAGATTTTTAGCCCCATAAGAAATCAAATTTTAGGTTTGGTGGGGCTAGAAGCACTTTAGCCCCGTAAGAAATTAAATTTTTGGTTTGGTGGGGCTTGAAGCACTTTAGCCCCATAAGAAATAAAATTTTAGGTTTGGTCAGCTAGTAGCAATTTATCCATGTAAAAAATCAAATTTTTGGTTTGGTAGGGCTAGAAGTACTTTAACCCCATAGGAAATCAAATTTTAGTTTTGGTGGGGTTAGAAGCCCTTTAGCTCCATTAGAAATCAAATTTTAGGTTTTATAGGGCTAGAAGCACTTTAGCCCCGTAAGAATTCAAATTTTAGGTTTGGTGTGGCTAGAAGCACTTTAGCTCAATGAGAAATCTAGTTTTAGGTTTGGTGGGGCTAGATGCACTTTAGCTACATAAGAAATCAAATTTTAGATTTGGTTGTGGTAAAACCACTTTAGCCCAATAGGAAATCAAAAATTTAGGATATGTGGGGCTAGAAGCACAAGAGCCCCATAAGAAATTAAATTATAGATTTGGTGGGGCTAGAAGATCTTTAGCCCCGTATAAAATCAAATTTTTGGTTTGGAAGGGCCAGAAGAACTTTAACCCCAAAAGAAATCAATTTTTTGGTTTGTTGGGGCTAGAGGCACTTTAGCCCCATAAGAGATCAAATTTTAGATTTGGTGGGGCTAGAAGCACTTTAGCCCCATAAAATCACATTTTTTGTTTGGAGGGCTAGAAGCACTATAGCCCCATTAGAAATCAAAATTTAATTTCGGTAGGGCTAGAAGCCCTAGATCCCTATACAAAATCAAATTTTAGGTTTGGTGGGGCTAAAACCACTTCAGCCCCATAAGAGATCAAATTTTAGGTTTGGATAGCTAGAAGCACTTTTAACCCATGAAAAAGGAAATTTTAGTTTTGGTGGTGCTAGAAGCAAGTTAACGAAGTAAGAAATCCAATTTTAGGTTTGGGGGATAAGAGCATTTTAGACCCATAAAAAAATCAAATTTTAGGTTTGGTGGGGCTAGAAGAACTTTTTAGCCCTATAAGAAATCAAATTTTATGTTTGGTGGGGCTAGAAGTTTTTTAGCACCATAAGAAATCAAATTTTAGATTTTGTGGGGCTAGAAGAGCTTTAGCCCAATAAGAAACTAAATTTTTTGTTTTGGTGGGGCTAGAAGCATTTTAACCAAATAAGAAATCAAATTTTAGGTTTGGTGGGGCTAGAAGCACTTTAACGCCTTAAGAAATCCAATTTTAGGTTTGCTGGGCTAGAAGTACTTTAGCCCCATAAGAAAAATTTTAGAGTTGGTGAGGCTAGAAGAACTTTAGCCCTATAAAAATCAAATTTTAGGTTTGGTGGAGCTAGAAGCACTTAAGTCCTATAAGAAATCAAATTTTATTTTTTTGGTGGGGCTTGAAGCTTTTTAGCCCCATAAAAAATCAAATTTTAGGTTTGGTGTGGCTAGAAGCACTTTAGCCCCGAAAGAAATCAAATTTTTGATTTGGTAGGGCTAGAAGCACTTTAGCCCCATAAGAAATCAAATTTTATTTTTGGTTTGGCTAAAAGCACTTTAACGCAGTAAGAAATCAAATTTTAAGTTTGGATGATAAGAGCACTTTATCCCTATAAAAAATCAAATTTTAGGTTTGGAGGGGCAGAAGAACTTTAGCCCCATAAGAAATAAAATTTTATTTTTGGGGGCGCTAGAAGTACTTTGGCACTATAAGAAAATAAATTTTTGGTTTGTTGGGGCTAGAAGCACTTTACCCAATTAAGAAATTAAGTTTTAGGTTTGGTGGTGCTAGAAGCACTTTAGCCATATAAGAAATCAAAATTTAGGTTTGGTGGGGCTAGAAGCACTAGATCCCCATAAGATTTAAAATTTTAATTTTGGTGGTGCTAGAAGCACTTTAACGACTTAAGAAATCCAATTTTAGGTTTGGGGGGTCTAAGAGCACTTTAGAGCCATAAGAAATCAAATATTAAGTTTGGTTAGGCTAGAAGTACTTTAGCCCCATAAGAAATAAAATTTTAAGGTTGGTGGGGCTAGAAGAACTTTAGCCCCAAAAGAAATCAAATTTTAGGTTTGGTGGAGCTAGAAGCACTTGAGCCCTATAAAAAATCAAATTTTATGTTTTTGGTGTTGCTAGAAGCTTTTTAGCCCCATAAGAAATCAAATTTTAGATTTGGTGGGGCTAGAAGCACTTTAGCCCAGTAGGAAATTAAATTTTTGGTTTGGTGGGGCTATAAGCACTTTAGTCAAATAAGAAATCAAATTTTAGGTTTGGTTCGGCTAGAATCACTTAAGCCAAATAAGATCAAATTTTTTTTGGAGGGCTAAAAGAACTATAGCCCCATTAGAAATCAAAATTTAATTTCGGTAGGGCTAGAAGCACTAAATCCTCATAAGAAATCAAATTTTTGGTTTGGTGGGGCTAGAAACACTTTTACCCCATGAGAAATGAAATTTTAGTTTTGGTGGTGCTATAAGCAATTTAACGCAGTAATAAATCAAATTTTAGGTTTGGGTGATAATAAATCAATTTTTAGGTTTAGTGTTAAGCACTTTAGCCCTGTAAGAAATCAAATTTTTGGTTTGGTAGGGCTGGAATCACTTTAGCCCCAAAAGAAATCAAATTTTATTTTTGGTTTCTCTAGAAGCACTTTAACGCAGTAAGAAATCAAATTTTAAGTTTGGGGGATAAGAGCACTTTATCCCTATAAAAAATCAAATTTTAAGTTTGGTGGGGCTAGAAGAATTTTAGCCCTATAAGAAATCAAATTTTAAGTTTGGTGGGGTTAGAACTAATTTACCACCATAAGAAATCAAATTTTAGATTTGGTGGGGCTTGAAGCACTTTAACGCCTAATTGTAGGTTTATTGGGACTAGAAGCAGTTAAGCCCCATAAGAAATTGAATTTAAGGTTTTGTGAGGCTAGAAGCACTTTAGGTTTGGTCTGGCTAGAAGCGCTTTAGCCACTTAAGAAATCAAAGTTTAGGTTTGGTAGTTGTAGAAGCACTTTAGCCCCATAAGAAATCAAATTTTAGGTTTGGTGGGGGCTAGAAGAACTTTGGCCCTGTAAGGAATTAAATTTTAGGTTTGGTGGGGCTAGAGGCACTTTAGCTCCGTAAGAAATCAAATTCTCTCTCTCTCTCTCTTTCTCTCTCTCTCTCTCCTCTCTCTCATATATATATATATATATATATATATATATATATATATATTATATATATATATATATAGATATATATATATATATATACTATATATCATATATATAATATATATATATATATAGTAATATTATATATATATATATTATATATATTATATATAATATATAATTATATATATTATTATAAGTAATATATCATATATATTATAGTTATATATATATATATATAGTACATAATAATATATATAATATAATATTATATATATAATATATATATATTAGGGAATATTAAATCCTCTTCGACGGCTCTAACGTTTCACCTGTTAACAGCACTAAGCTTCTTGGATTGAACATAAATAATGAATTTTCTTGGAGACCCAATATCATTTCGATTGCTAAAGTCGTCTTAAGAAGCTGGGAATTCTGTTCAGATTGCATGAATATTTTTCTCTGCTCAGTTACTCTAATTATATAAGGGTCTTTTCCGCCCCTGTATAGAGTACTGTTCTCACATTTGGGGTAGTTCCAGTGTAACTCTTCTGGATTGGATTGGGTATAAGGCTAAGTGTCTTATAAGCTTATTTCCTTCTTTTGACTCCCTTGACCCTCTTTCAATTGCGACCTGACATTGGAGAATTTTCTCCTTTCTATAGGTATTACAACGGCAGTTTATCAAGGGAATTGACATCTCGCATTCTTCCCGCCCTCGTAACACAAAAGGTGCCTTACTCTCACATGAATATTGTATGAATATTGGAGCCTCAAGGCTCGCTAGCCGTGGTGCCTCCTTCTTTCCAATCACTTCTGTTTTGAGGATATATATATATATATATATATATATATATATATATATTATATATATATATATACTATATATATATATATATATCTATATAATATATATATATATATAATATATATATATATATATATATATTGAGTTCATGGTAGCTCAGCAAACAAAAGGGAGTCTTTTTTCGCTTAAAGATCGTAATTTTCCCCTCCCGAGAACGAGCATTCGAATCTCCGTCTGGCTACTTGAACCAACGCAAAGCATTGCCATCAGTCGGAGATTTTCTGTAACTTTTAATTACAGTTTACGGCGTAGTGAATTACACTGAATCTCAATACACACAACCACATCACTAAAAAATATAACCAAACATACAACAGAACAATCCAATATATCATAAAAAATCCACAACTCTCTCATGCTTCTAGCATAAGAATATCCGCTCATTTGGATGCGAAACCACGTCCAGGGTGGTTAGAATTTACAAATGTGTTGAGCCGAAGCAGGGCTAGCTGTCAAGCCTAGTTTACCTAAGCATTATAATCCACTTGGTTAGGAAATCATGTAACACAATTTCCCCTGACCAAAAACCCTACTGCGATCGGTAATGAACCCCTAAATTATTGGGATAGAGGTTCAGTGTCAACAAAATAGCTGACTATATATATATATATATATATAATATAATATTATATGATTATATATTATATATATATATATTATATATATATATATAATATATATATATATATATATATATATATATATATATATTATATATATATACTATATATATATTATATATATAATATTATATATATATATATA
>JABUQX010115019.1:40000-42933 GCA_015478945.1 Trachelipus rathkii
TAGAAGCGACGCAAGGCCCCCCAATCACCCCGATCAAAGTGCCAGAAAAAAACGCGTAGGGCAGGATGGAGCTGTTGGAGAGAAAGTATTAAAGTTAAGAGATATTGTGGTCAGATTTACCAATAGGAGCGAAGGTAGTGTATTTATAGAGAGAAGGACTAGTGGTGAAACATAGGTCAAGTGTGTTCAAGAATTGGTTGGGACGATCCGGATGTGTGTGGTTCCTTTGAGTTGTTGCTCCCAGAGCTCGTTTGAGAAGCTGAATGATTCGGCTCACTCCCCACCTAAATCAGTAGAGAGGATCCCAACCATTCACGTGTTGTTCGGTACAAATTGAATCCCCTAAATAGAGGACCTCAGTATTTTGATGATGAGAAAGATATAACAGTCTCGTGAGAGGTAAGTAAGATTTCAAAGAAAGAGTGAAAATCTGTTCTGTTAGAAGAACAGTAGCAGAAGCACAAGATTATTGTAGTAGAATGAAGAAAGTTTTGAGCCACAGAGCATCGAAGTTAGGAGATTCGAGATTCACGAGACGTGTGTTGCAGGATTATTAATGTTACTATAGGCACACACTCCACCCTCAGACGGAAATTATGAAATAAGTTATAGTTAGATACCATTAAACGAGTTAGAGGGTGATCTTAGCCATCTGAGTCTCAAGATATATATATATTATATATATATATATATACTATAATATATATATATATATATATATATATTATATATATATATATAATAAATATATAATATATATATATATATATAATTAGTGATGGATCGAATAACCGCAACCGCCCGCAACCCGCAAAACTGCAACCCGTTGTCACTGGTTCTACGGCAACCCGCAACTACAACACAACCGCTGTTGGTCACTGGTTTCATAACCGCAACTGCGGTTGTCACTGGTCTTCACAACCGAAAATACTCTCTATGCTATCAAAATTCTTTATTTTATATATATATATATATATATATATATATATATAATATATATATATATATATATATATATATATTATATATATATATATATTTTATTATAATATATATATATATATATATATAATATATATATCTATATAATTATATAATATATATATATATATATATATATTATATATATATTATATATATAATATATATATATATATTTATATATATCTATATATATATATATATATATATAATATATAAATATATATATATATTCTATATATATATTAATATATATAGTATATATTATTATATATAATATATAATATTATAATAATATATCTATATATATACTATATAATTATATAATAATAATATTAAATATATATTTAGAACTTTTCATTAATACGTAATATATAATAATCATAATAATAATAATAATAATAATAATAAATAATAATAATAATAATAATAATAATAATAATAATAATAATAATAATAATAATAATAATATGATAATAAAATAATATATAATAATAATAATAATACCTAAAATAATAATAATAACTAAATAATAATAATAATTATATTAATAATAATAATAATATATAATAATATTATATATTATTATTATTTATTAATTTATTATTATTATTATTATTATTATTATTATTATTATTATTATTATTATTATTATTATTTATTTTATATTATTAATATTATATTATTATTTATTAATTATTATTATTAATTATGATTATTATTAATATTATTACTTATTATATTATTATTATTATTAATTATTATTATTATTATTATATTATTATTATTATTATGTATTATTATTCTTATTATTATTTAAATTATTATTATTATTCTTATTATTAGTATTTATTATTATTTTATTTTATTATTATTATTATTATTATTTATTATTATGTATTATATTATTATTATTATTATTATTATGTATTATTAAATTATTATTATTATTATTATTATTATTATTATTAAATTAATTATTAAATTAGGGCTGTATTAACAAGGAATCAAAAAGTATGGTATCGTGATAGGGAAGCGTGTGTAAGAATAAATGGAGTCGAAAATGATTGGTTTAAATTTTAATAGCGAATGAGGCAGAGATGTGTTATGTCTTCTTGGTATTCAACTGGTATATGGAAGGGGTTATGAAAGAATTAGAGGTGGGGTTGGAATTGGAAGCTGTTAGAATAATGTAGAATGAAAGAGAGGGGAGGGTGGCCTGCTTATTGTATGCGGATGATTTGTTTTTTTGTGGTTGATCTGAATAGAGTTTGAGAGGATCGGTTGAGGGGTTTAACAGGATGTGTAAAAGGAGGGGTTTGAAAGTAAACGTAGATAAGAGCTAGGTTAATGGTTGTGAGTGAGGAGAATCCTCGCAAGATGGTGATCACTGTAACATTCTGAGTTTAAATATCTTCAGTATATATGTTGGATGAAAAGGAACGAATGATGCAGAGTGTAGTAGGAAAGTTGAGAATGGTAGGAAGGTTGTTGGTGCAATTAAATCCTTGGTCTTGAGTGCGCTAGGGTCTTACATAAGGGTATGTTGTTACCTGTGTTAATGTATATGTAAGTGAACTATGGTTTGGAGTAAGATTTGTAGTTCACATTACAATGTGTTCAGAATGGACAATCTTAGGAGTGTAATAAGTATGAAAGAAGTGATAAATGAGGAATGAACGCATTAGGAAGTTGTATGGTGTGAAGAAGGGCGTAAATACGAGAGAATAAATGAAGTATGTTGAGATGGTTTGGTCAGGTGGAAAGGATGAATGATGTCCGTTGTAGCCGGATATATAGTGGTGAGTGTGCTGGAGTCAGACCGGTTGGAAGACACGAAGAAATATGGATTGAGCTTATTAAAGGAATGCCTGGAGGAGAGAAATGTGAGTTTGGGAGAGGCGAGAAGAAAGTGGCTATAGGCAGTGAATGGCGGGGATTTGTGAGGGGGT
>JABUQX010115020.1:10000-11241 GCA_015478945.1 Trachelipus rathkii
GAATCTTCCATCTGCTATTCGACCTATTCCACATTCAGATAGTCTACCAGTTCCTACTTCACCTCAACATTATGAGCTTGAAGTAGAAAATGAAGACTATGCGGAAGAAGAAGTACCCAAAAAGCCTTTCACATCTCATGACCCAGATTTTGAGGTAAACGATGATACACCACACCGATTGGGTCAAGCGGAATTGAGTAATCTCATTCGAGACCTTGACTTGTCAAAGGAGAAGGCAGAACATCTACGGTCAAGACTATAGCAATGGAATCTTCTCCAACGTGATGTCAGGGTCTCACAGTACGGAGAACGTCAGAGGGATCTGCTTCCCTTTTTTGGGAGGAAAAACAATCTGGTTGTTTGCTGCAACGTTAATGGCTCATTGAAATGTTTGAATTTGAATCATGATCCAACTGAATGGAGGCTATTCATAGACTCCTCCAAGCTAAGTATGAAAGCAGTATTACCACACAACGGCAACCGTCTTCCTTCCTTATATTCCTGTTGGTCATGCAGTTCACATGAAGAAGACTTATGCAAATATGACAGCCCTCCTCGACTCAGTCAAATATGGTGAACACAGGTTGAAAATCTGTAGAGATCACAAAGTCATCGCTGTATTCTTAGGATTTCTAGAGGGGTACACTAAGTACTGCTTCTTTATATGTATGTGGCACAGTAGGGATAAGAAAGCACATTGCATTCAAGCAGACTCGCCTGCAAGAAATCTTGACTCTAGTGGGAAAATGTCTTTGCCGAGTCTCTCGTGAACCCAAAAGATGTTCTTCTTCCACCTCTTCATTTAAAACTGAGTCTCATGAAAAATTTTGTCAAAGGTATGAACCAGGAAGGAGGGAGGGGTCTTTAAGTATTTACGAGACAAATTTCCTAGATTGAGTGATGCAGAGGTTAAGGATGATATTTTTACTGGGCCACAAATTCGACAACTTGTAAGGGATTCTGCGTTTGACCGAGTTTTGGAGGGCAAAGGAAAGAAAGCTTGGGAAGCCTTAAAGGGAGTTAGTTATACATGGATTCTTAGGCAAACAAATATATATATATATATATAGAAAATAAATATATATATATATATATATATATATATATATATATATATATATATATATAAATATATATATATATATATATTTATATATATATATATATATATATATATAGATATATATATAAGGGTATATATATATATATATATATATATATATATATATATATATATATAT
>JABUQX010115021.1:0-7500 GCA_015478945.1 Trachelipus rathkii
CATGATAGATATATATGAATAATAATATATATATATATATATATATTATTTTATTTATACAAAACACCATATCCCGCATAGCTGCAGGGGTGGTGTTGGTTGTTTGGTGTCTGGATAAGTTTTCAAACTTATCATAACCATTCACGAAAAGCAAGATTTGATAGAAGGGGTTTTTCAGCCCCTTGCTTTATGCGGCGGAAGAAGATTAGGGATAATTTCTTCTATGACTCGCGACTTCCCTAAACACAGCTTCAATTTTTCTAGAATGTAAAGTTTCAAGTTTATTTTATTTTTTTATTTTGCATTTGATTCAGAATAATTAAAGGAAATGTAGTGGAAGTAAATGTTGCTTCAGCATCTCAGATTTTGAATGATAATAATTTAAAAATAAATACTTTATAATTTTCAAATTCCGATTAATTATTATAATTTTTTTACTAGTTACTGAAACTTTAAACTCTAATGTACTCTTCTTAAAATTCAATTCCCAAACACTTATTTAGTAGTTTGTTACTTTCTCATATTTATTATCTTCTCTTTAATATATAACCCTTTAAGATTTTCTATATTCTTCTGAATCTTCCTTCTAATACTTCTCTTATTCGCCTCCCTTAAAGTTTCCACCACATCCACACTCGGAGACAGCAATTGAGTACTCAGCAATTATGGGATGAGAAAACCGGGTGCTTTAAAAACTACGCTTGAAGCGTTCTTTATTGGGAACGTGGATGGCCTAGTGGTTAGAGCATCCGGTTATTATTAACGCTGCGACGCGGTGTCCAATGTTTGAATCCCGCTGATGGAGAGTAAAATCTCCTGTGACTCATTCAGTTAAAATATATATATTATATATATATTATATATATTATATATATATATATTATATATATATATATATATATAATTAAAATTTATATATATATATTATAAATATATATATATATATATATATATATCTATAATATATATATATATATATACAAAGTATACTATATATAATATATATAATATATATATATATATATATATATATATATATATATATATATATATATATGAAAAGGAGAAAATCAGAAATATTATTAAAATTTTCTTTTTAGGGAGTTACATCTGATAGAATATATATATAATATATATATATTATTATATATATATATTATATATATATATATATATATATATATATTATATATATATATATATAATATATATAATACATAATATTTTCGTTTTCAGGGAGTCTATATATATATATATATATATATATATATATAATATTATATATAATACAGGGTGTTCGGAAAGCCATTGTGCACTTCCATTTTTATTAACAGACACGATTCAATATAGAATACAGGAGGTAAATATGAATGACAATTATAAACAATGTTGTAAGTGACTCCATTTATCATCAGTACAGGTTTCGATCATTTATTTTGTTAAAACCATATTGGAGTCGAAATATGAAATATAAAGCAAGTAGTTATAATCACAAATGACAGGGAATTTTAAGTAGTATCGTGCGACAAGGGCGGTGTCCTAAGTGTACTTAATTAAGCACACTTGTTAAGTACTCCCTTTAAGTGTATTTAATAATTTCCGTCTTAGGTATGAAATCCTATGTTTTGAGGTGCGCTGGATCGATTCCTGGGGTTCCAAAGTGGTTTGGATCACCCCTTAGGGCATTGGCACCGGTGTTGTGGTGGTCCAATCTATTTTGGCTTTTTAGGTTATTTCTAATTAAGGTTTCCGCTTCAAACTTGGCACCCTCCTTGTTGAGGGTGCCGCCTGTCTGTCACCAAGGTTTCGCGCCGCTACGCCGAACGTGTGATGGGGCTGAGCCCCCAAAACCTGGAAATGTTCGTAGAAGGCCGAAATTAGATGAGTGCATAGAAGAGGCGTGGTGAAATAGAGTGCTATGCATTAGCTAAGTGCCGGAGCCCGACAGGAATTCTAGTTCCAGAGCCAGATTGAGTCAAATGAGGTGTCTTTATTTATGTTTTCACCGATGTAGATTTCGAATATGAGGGTTCCAGGACCCTCAAATGAGTCTGAAACCCCCCTGGAGAGGGTTCCCCCGAAAAAAGAGAAGAAAAGCACAGAGTGTATGACAGAGAAGATGAAGGAAGGAAAAAGAAGAAGGAAAAAAGAAGTCTCCTATAGTGGATCAAATGAGTTACTGTAGGTGACCGTGCCGGCACCGAAGCAGGGCCTGTGCGGTGCTGTTAGTAAACGTGTACTTAACACCATAATATTGGGGTTAAGGTATATGGTTTCAATGACGTAGATGTCGAATTTGGTGGTTTCATGACCCTCAATGGTGTTTGACGGCCCCCTTGGAGGGGGATACCAACTAAAAAAAGAAGATAAATCCATAGAAGACGAAGGAAGACGAAGGAGGGAGGAATAAGAAGAAGGAATAAGAAGTCTCATATGACGGAGCAAATGAGTCAAAGATTGAGCATTGAGCCGGTGTTGGAGTTAGAGTCAGAATAATAGGACAGAGTGGTTAGCTGAGGAGGATGAAAGAATGAATGAAAAGAAGTCTCATGTGTCGGAGCAAATGAGTCATTGTAGGTGTCTGAACCGGGCCGGTGCGAGGCCGGTGCGATACCGAGTTAGCAAACATGTACTTATCACCCCGATATTAGCGTCCTTTTATAGATTTTCAATGATGTAGATCTCATTTTTGAGGTTTTCAGAACTCTCAAATGAGTCTGAGGTACCCCCTGGAGAGGTACTCCCCGTTGAAAAGGGCAGATGATGGCCTAGCAGAAAAAGATGAAGAAAGGAAAAAGAAGAAGCGTGAAAAAAGAAGAACTCTCATATGCTGGAGCAGATGAGTGATTTTAGGTTTAGGTACCCGCACCGGTCCGGGGCCGATGCGGCAACGTGTCAGTAAACATGCAGATGGAAAAAAATTTTGAGAGTGTATAGAATAGGTCGGAAGAAATAGAGTATAGAGTTTAAGAAATAGGAATTTGTAGAGAAAGATCGAGCAGGAGTTTGTGTAGGAGCCGGAGTCAAACTTTGAAATAACAACATAATAAACCCGTATAGGAATCCTTATATGCGTTTTCAACGACATAAAACATGAAAACACAGTATCAGAACTCTCAAAGGTGCATGAGACCCCAAGGTCGGTCCCCATTGGTAGAAAATTATTTTTATTTTACAAAACCTTTCATTATTAAAGTTTTTTTTTTAAAAACATTTTAATGTTTTACGAAAAAGTTGTTACTTTTTGTTACTTTTTAATGAAAACATGTTTTCAGTGGCCCTAAGGCAGCAAGGCAGTAAAGCAGGCAGCCCAGGAGGGAACCATTCTCCACCCAGCTGTGCGGTACGTTTTTACGGCTTTACTGCTTTACAACCCTGCTTTACTGTTATAACTCCTTTCTGAACTCCCTTTTATAATAATAATAATAATAATAATAATAATAATAATAATAATAATAATAATAATAATAATAATAATAATAATAATAATAATAATAATAATAATAATAATAATAAAATAATAATAATAATAATAATAATAAGATTTTTATAACCAAATAACAGGGTCCAGATTGGCGGTAGTGAGAATAGTAGTAGCAGCAGTGGTAATAGTAGTAGTAGTAGTTGTTGTAGTAGTAGTAGTAGTAGCTTTTAAAATAATATATATGAGCAGAACACCCATATGTAATAAGTTCTGGGAAATCATTTATAATAATTTCTTTCATTTTCAGCATCTTACTTTCATTGTTACTGCATAAGGAATTACCACATAAAAATAATATATATATATATATATATATATATATATATATATATATATATATATATATATATATATATATATATATATATATATATATACAGGGTGTCCCAGAAATGAAAACGGCGCCACTTAATATAAACGGACAGTTGATGGAAAATAGGAGCAATATTACAATCTCGGAACGCCTCGTTAACGAGTCTAACTATTGATAGTGATAAAAATGATGTTATTATTAAAAAGGCCTAGTGAATAATAACTTTTAATTGTGGTAATGGTGATAGATAGTGATCACAATAATCATTAGTAATAACTCCCCCTCCTAGATTAGTCTCTGCTGGTGAGTGGTGGTGATATATATATATATAATAATATTACAATATATAAGTTATAAATAGATATTTTATCAATATCTTTATAAATAAATATATATATATAAATATATATATATATATAATATATATATAAATATAGGGTATCATATTATAATAAATGATAAATTGCTAGGTTTATCACTGTCTTCACTTTATTCCATTCGAAAGTTTCTTAATTGAATATTCGACAATATTTTACTTTAGATTTACTTTCTTAATATCTTAAATTAGAGAAAAGGAGAGACGATGAGGCTCATAAAATTACTATTATCTATCATTTTATTTATCTTACTTTCAATTTAGTGAAAATTAGAAGAACATAAAATTACTTTATTTCATTATTATTATTATTATTATTATTATTATTATTATTATTATTATTATTATTATTATTATTATTATTATTATTATTATTATTATTATTGGATGAAAGGCATTAGCTTTATAATTTGATTTTATAGCAAATCAATTAGATCCCCAGAATTATTTTTAAGTAATGGTTGCTTATGTATTACCTTTATTTCCTTTGAATTACCATTTACCATATCAATTCTCCAACACAGGAGCGTCTGTTCAATTCCGAGAAAAGTAAAGTTTTTTTTGTCTTCTATTATAGGTCTTTCTTTATTCATGGTACTGCAGTATTGATCCTTTACTGTATCGCGATTCTATATTAATTTTAATTTGAACAAATTAACATATTCTAGCGAGTAGAATGTCTGTTGATGGGAATACAAGTACATAAAAGCTCACTCGAAGGCGACCGTTAAGGATTACCGGGATAGTTGAGTGGTTATTAAGATGGACATATCAAATTCCGGACGAAGAAGTGCCTGTTAGATGCCCTGAGTGGATACTCTTTTTTTCTGTTTATATTCGTTTTTTATTTAAGCATATTATAGAAATTTAAGGTAATATATATATATATATATATATATATAAATGTATAGTATACTAGTATATATATATATATATATGATAAAATATATATATAATAGTTATATATGTATACTGATATAATAAAATACTATATGATATATATTATGTATATATATACTATAGTATGTTAGTTACTATAGATTAGTATATATAATATAAATCTAACATCATTATTATATATAATTAGTAATATATATATATATATATATATATATTATTATAATATATATAATATATATATATATATATATAATATACTATATATATATATATATATATTTACACTCTATTAAAGATTTTGTATCATTATAATAAGTTGATATTATTAGTCTAGCATTATATATACGCGGTTGAGCGGATTTATGATGGTAATGTATCACTAACATATGATAGAATGGCGGATGGTGTATATTTCTACATGACTCACGAAATTTAACCGAGTATAAAAATTGTTGTATCTGATATCTTTGTCGATAAAGACGCGTTATACATTAATATCAACTACATCTCACACTAATTTAGGTATTTATTGTATATATAAGGAGATGATTACTTACTCATTCCTATGGATTATAATTAGTATGTTATTTGATTTGAGTATTCTCTTCTTGTCCGTCTTGCTCAGAACAAAAATTGAGCACACCCCTCCTAGATTAGGGTCTCGGCCCGTGAGTGGTTGTTAACTGTAAAAAAAAATATATATATATATAAATAATATATATATATACATATAATATATATATATATACTCATATATATATATATATATATAGTATATATTTATATATATAATTATATTATATTATATAATATACATGAAACTTACGTCTTACGTCTTCCCTCAGGGAGGTCTACGGCCTAGTCAGCGGAGATAGCATCGATTTCCACGCAGTCCTATCCAAAATTCACCACCCTCTATCAGCTGGCGTATCGCGGGCAGTTCATGTCTTCTCAGAGCTCTCTCCATGTAATCTTTCCATTTTCCCCTCGGCCATCCTCTTTACCTTACTCCCTACAATCTCCACCTCCACACGTTTTTTTAGCATACGTCAAGACTCGTCTCGCGGCATAAATGCCCCCACCCATCTCAGTCTCGTGGCTCGCCGAATCTATCCTGTTCAACACAGGTACGCACAGCCCAACTCATTTCCTAACTCACTCGTTTCTCACTCTATCTCTCCTCGTCTTTTTCACTATCATCCTAAACACCTTCATTTCAGCAGCTTCCATCCTTTTTTCCTCTCTTGTTGTAATGCTCCATGTTTCTGCTCCATATGTCAATGCGGGTACCAGTATGCTGTCAAATATTATCTTTTTCACTTTTATATCCATCACTCGATCTTTCATAATTGGATATAAGGCTCTCACTGTTCTTAAGTATTTTTACATTATTGCCTCCACTTCCGTGCTGCATCCTCCTTGCTTGCAATACGCACCAGGTTCACACACCTGATCCACAATTTCTCAATCTTTCATATCAATGACGATCTCCACTCTCCCTCATTAACTCAGCCCACTCTCATTATCACTCTCTTTTCCGTATTCATCTCTAAACCAGTCTCCCTCTAACTTCTGCCAAAACTTTCCATAAGTCCTCTCAATACCCCCTCCTCCCCACTCCAACATGCCAAATCGTCGCGTAACAGCATTTATCCACCAGTCCAGATTCGAATTTCGCTCTTTACCTTTTTGTTTACTAACATCCAAAGTAAGTTATAAAGAGTAAAAGGGAGACAGACAGCTGCCAGTCTCACTTCCCTTTCCCACCTCAAACCTTTCTCAAATTTTATATCCAGTCTCACTTTAACACTCACAAACGCTATACAAGCTTTTTGTTGCTCTCCTTAGTCTTTCCTCCACTTCGTACACCTCCCCAAATATTTTACAAAATCTAGCTCTGGGTACCGAGTCCAAATGGTCTTTCTTAGTCCAAGAAAAGCTATATTGCGTGTTTTATTAAATTCGCCAACCTTCTCCAACACTATTCTTAAAGCAAACACAGATGCGTACTCCTGTCCTTTCTGTGCCCATATTATTCCTCTCCCAACTGTATTTCTATCACTCCTCTTAATCTTCTTTCTAAAATCCTTTCGGTACACTTTCGATATACGATCCAATAAGCTATATCCCTATATTTTTCACAAATCTCCAGTTATCAACTTTCCTTATAAATGAGCAAGCAACTATTCTCCCCATCTACCGGGAACTACACCCTCAATCCAACATTTATTAAAAAATTCCACTTCCAAACCAAACCACTTCTCTCTTCCTGTTCCTCTAGCCGTATTTATTGGATTTTCATACATACTTTTAATGCCTGCTATAGACTTTCTGGTATGGGCATACATTCGGATCTTCTAACAACTCTCCACAGTCTCTCCCTATTTTATTCTTCGAAGTGCCTTTTCCAAGTCTATGAATGCAGCA
>JABUQX010115021.1:10000-30000 GCA_015478945.1 Trachelipus rathkii
TCATATATATAGTAGTAGTATATTAATATAGTATATATATATATATATAATATATATATATATATATATATATAAACTTTGAGAGGCTGTATCTTTTTTTCCTAAAGAGAGCGACGATTTTCGGTTTCACTATTCTTCATTATTATCAAGAAAAATTCAACTCGTTCGTAAAAATATTAAATAAATGCTACGACGAATCATTCCCAATTAAAACGAAAAACTTTGGTGCTAAAGGAATTCAAAACCATGGCTAACACCAGCTTTGCTTAACCTATCACCAAAAAACATAAACTCTAGGCCGGACACTTTAAAACAAAATTTTATCCATTGCCAAGTATAAATAAACGCATATGATAAACATTAAAAGCAAGTTCTTAAGAAAGCAAGAGCAAACACTACTCTAACAAATTCCCCGGCTTGCAACAGAAGACTCGAAGCGCACTTCGGGTTTTAATCAAATAAATTAATCACTAATAACAAAAAAAACTCACAATGTATAAAGAACTGAATTTAAACAATCAGTTAACAACACCAACCAAAATAAGATCGCAGACGGACTAAACGAATACTTCGTAAACGTCGGTAAGCAAATCTTGAGAGACAAACCCCCTTGTCAAACATCATATGAAACTTTTCTCCCAGACTACGAGTCTCATTTTTCCTTTATTCCATCCACCGTTCCCGGAGGTAAAAAGGTAATCGCCGGATTAAAAAACAAAAAATGTGATGTTCATTCTATCCCCAATCAACATCCTCAAACTCTCAGCCAACATAATAGCCACCCCTTTAAAACACTTGTTCAATGAATTATTTTTGACAGGAATTTTCCCAAATATATTCAAGACAGCAAAAGTGATCCCTATACCTAAAAGGAGACCTTTGCCTAGCAAAAAATTACAGACCAATAGCTATCACAACACGATTAGTAAAATATTTGTGAAATTAGTTTTCAATCAGTTAACAGAATATTTTATATCAAACAATATTCTTAATGATTCACAATTTGGATTTAGAAAAGGACGTTCAACTGCTGATGCCCTCATTTGCTTAACCGAAAAACTGTACAGAAATATAGAAAATAAAGACTCCTCCCTGCTATTATTATTAGATTTCACAAAAGCTTTTGACATGATTGATCATGACATACTACTAAGTAAAATGAACAAAATGGGCTTTGAAGGAACAAACTTACAATGGTTTAAAAGCTACTTAAAGGAGAGATCTCAATAAGTAAAACTAAATGAAACTAATTCAACCACACTTCAAGCAACAACTGGCGTACCCCAGGGCTCAATTCTTGGACCGTTTTTATTTACTCTATAAAGTCTATCAACTCTCATGACGCTTTTTCAGTCTCTTTATCTCTTTTAATAAATGACAAAGATGCCGAGTCTCTATCCCGTAAAGCAACAGACACATTAACAAAAATAATGAAATGGATAGATGCTAATAAGCTATCTTTAAATTAAAATAAAACATCCTACATAATTTTTAGCAACAAACCAATTAAAGGATTTAAAAATTAAAATTAATAATATAGTGTGTGTGAACTGATAGGCTGCATGCTAATGATACTTGATTAATCATCGTATGATTAGTAAAACATGAACATTCTAAAGAAAGCAGATTATTATTAGCACTGTTGCTAAGTTTATGAGCTAAGAGCTGTCGAGATACTATTGTGTATATTTTACATAAAATTAAGAAATTTTGTACCTCTTTACATTCTTAGGAAATTATACTATTCACTAATACACCCTCACTTACTTTACTGTCTTCCTTTCTACGGAACCACAAGTAACTCGGTAGTCAATCCTGTAATTGAAGTTCAAAACCAATTTATTAGCCTCATTAGCAATACAAGATACTTTTAAAACCATACACACCCTTGTTCAAAAACCTAAAGATATTGCAGTTTAAAGACTTGCTAAAAATATCACTCCTGAAAGAGATACATAAAATTATCCATAACAATGCATGTGACTTCTTGCTAGCAAATTTTTATTCAAACCAAGCAAGGCGCGTGGCAAATCGGAATTATCTATGATATAATATTTAAATAAACACTCCTTTCGGCAGATTTAAAAAAGGCACTCAATGCGTCAGTTATAAAGCTTTCCAACTCAATGCCAAAAGCTATTAAAACCAAAAACTCTTTTACTAAAAAATTAAAAACATATTATCTAAATAAATACTAATAAATACCTAACCCAGGGATTACACCTACGTAAAATCTAGCTACTACTATTACCATTATTATTATTATTATTATTATTATTATTATTATTATTATTATTATTATTATTATTATTATTATTATTATTATTATTATTATTATTATTATTATTATCATATTATCATATTATTATATTATTATATTATTATATTATATTATTATATTATTATTATTATTAATTATTATTATTATTATTATTTATTATTATTATTAATTATTATATTCATTATTATTATTATTATTATTTATTATTATTATTACTATTATATTATTATTATATTATTATTATTATTATTATTATTATTATTATTATTATTATTTATGATTATTATTATTGTTGTCAGTATTATTTTTAGGTTTTAGTGTTAATATTATTACAATCATGATTAAAATTGAAAACATGATTGTAGCTAATATAATTATATTGAAATAATTGTAATTTTTAGATGTAATTATGATTGTAATTGTGATTGTGATTAATTTTGTTGCATTTGTCGTAGTTGCTTTTATTATTATAATTATTATTATTATTATTATTATTATTATTATTATTATTATTATTATTATTATTATTATTATTATTATTATTATTATTATTATTATTATTATTATTTTTATTATATTTATTATATATTTATATTTATATATTTTATTATATTATTATTATTGTTATTATTATTATTATTATTATTATTATTATTATTATTATTATTATATTTAATTATTATAATTATTATTATTATTATTCTTATTATATTATATTATTATTATTATATTATTATTATTAATTATTATTATTATTATTTATTATTTTAATTATTTATTATTATTAATTATTATTATTTTTAATTATTATTATATTATTATTATTAATTATTATTATTTATTATTATTATTGTTATTATTATTGTATTATTATTATTATTAATATATTATTATCAATTATTATTATTATTATTTGTGGTTTTCTGTAATAATAATAAAGAAATAATGATAATAATTACATAGCGAGATCTCACATAGTTAATACAAAAAAATATCAAATCTGTATTATTAAAAATTACTTAAAATTTAGATATCGTTCTTTTGCGATCGCAATTTGTTTATGTACTTAGACTTTTAATTAATATTTTTTCATGTTAATATAAATAATGTATATTATTATTTTTTATTATTATTATTATTATTATTATTTTATTATTATTATTATTATTATTATTATTATTATTATTATTATATTATTATTATTATTATTATTATTATTTGTTACTATTTACTGTAATTATTATTTTCATCATTGTTAAACTTGTCCCTATTATATATATAAATATTATTATTGATATCATTTTTACACTTATTCTTATTATTTTGCTAATTTTATGTATTCTATTTGTATTAATATTCGTTTTGGGATTACATTAAGCTCAATCCTTAAACCAAATTGCTTAAATTTAATCAGATTTATATTATTTTGGGGCTCAAAGGACCAACATTGTTTTGCAATTAGTAGCCCCTTTTCCAGAATTGTATACCATTAGTTTGTATTTTACTACAACTAAATATTGTTAATAATGTTAAACTTAATAATGTATATTGTAATCTTCTGAATAAAGCATTTCCAATTTTTTTAGAGTATATCCTGTGATTTTCATAAAAATCGGGGTGACAACCCTCTGGTCTACTATTACATATATATATATATATATATATATATATAGTATATATATATACTTATATATATATATAATATATTATATAATAACTATTATATATAATATATATATATATAATATATAAATATATATATATATATATATATAATAGGAATATATTATAGTATATATATATATATAATATACTATATATATATATATATATATTATATCTATATATATATATATTATATATATATATATATATATATAATAATTTTTGTTCTCTTCCTCTGTTATAATAGCAGGTGTTTTACCACTTGACAACAATGAGCTAAAAGGAAACTTTGGCAGAACACTTTCTTCCCAGAAGCTTTCCCGCTCACACTCTGGTCAAGGGCCAAAGAGGGCTACACTCAGAGAGGTCATGTTTCATCATCATTTTACAACTGCTAATAGAATAAGAGTTTTTTATATTTTCAATCTGTAACTGTATTAACGTGTAAAATAATACTCATATATATATACTATATATATATATATATTATATATATATATATATATATATATATATATAATATATAATATAGTATATATATATATTATATATATATATATATATATATAATATATATATATATAATATAGTATATATATGATGTTAAATATTGCATAATAATCGCAATTATATAAGATGTTAAAGAAAGAACATATAATAGGAAGGGAAAGAATACTGCCCTCTCCGGGATTGAACCACCGCCATGTTGCGACTGAGGACAATATACCCGGTGCTGTTACGAAACTGAGGCTATCCTCCAAGCCAATAAACTTGGATTAAAGAACAGTTATAAAGCAACCGAGCTCCCTTCAAGGCGACATCACCAGGTGTCCAGGCTGTCCTATCCCTCGTTCTTTATATTGTAGATGTTAAATATTGCATAATAATCGCAATTATATAAGATGTTAAAGAAAGAACATATAATAGGAAGGTAAAGAATTAACTGCCTTCTCCGGGATTGAACCACCGCCATGTTGTGACTGAGGACAACATACCCGGTGCGTTACGAATGAGCTATCCTCCAAGCCAATAAACTTGGATTCAAACAGCTTTCAAACGACCGAGCCTCCTTCAAGGCGATATCAACAGGTTTTCACCCTGTTCTTATTCCCTTCGTTCCTTTATATTGTAGATGTTAAATATTGCATAATAATCGCAATTATATAAGATGTATATTGTCCTCATTCGCAACATGGCGGTGAGTAGTAACAGCAGGATTCCGGACGCAAATGGCCTTGACCACCTACCTGACCTTGACCTTTTTTGAGCCCAAATTTTTACCTGACCTTGACCTTTTTTGGCCTTGACCTTTTTGGGCTTGACCTTTTTTCGACCACCCCTTTGATTTCCATGGTCATTTTTGCCCACAGGTATTTTTGGCAACCCTAATTTTTTGGCAACCCTAATTTTTAGCGCCCTTTCGAAGAAAGGGCGCGCCAAACGGTTGCGTTAGCAACCTTTGTACGTACCCCACCCCTTTGATCTTTCATGGGTCATTTTTGTCCCACGGTATTTTTTGGCAACCCTAATTTTTTGGCGACCCTAATTTTTTGGCAACACTAATTTAAAGGGCGCGCCAAATGGTTGCGTTAGCAACCGTTGTACGTACCCCACCCTAATTTTTTCGATCATGGGTCAATTTTTGCCCACGTTAATTTTCTGGCTTCCTTTTAGGGGCTTAGCCCTTTTGTGATTCTTAACCTTGTTGTTTCGAATCCGCAGCACCCGCAGGTGGACGCCGCAAGCCCGGCGTTTTCCGCCGCCCGCCCGCCGCCCGCCGCGTCCTCGACCCCGCGCCCCCGCGCTCGCCGCCGCGTGCGCCCGCAGGCGCAATATTCCCGCGCGACTGAAAAATATATATATACTATAAGTTCATTATTTTTTATTTCATACTTAAACATTTCAAAGAATTTCTTTTCAAATATACTATGAGTCATTCATTTTTATTTCATACTTAAACATTTTTATTAAAAACATTTTCGCGAACCTAAAACTGTAACTCATTACAGACCTATTATTTAACACATATATTTATTAACATTATTTTTACTCAATACTTTTTTACTTAATACTTTTTTTAATTTATAAATTTTTAAAAATTGGTAATGTAAGAAGAAAAAAATCCAGAGTGTCTGATATATAATCAATTTATTTTACTACAATTGTACGAAATATTTATTAAAACATAAACTTTACATACCTTAAAGCAGTAATCAGTAAATCAATAGAGGGTTACCTAACAACAAAGGAATTAGTATGCTTTTTGTTTTACTGCTTTTAACTGCTTTAACTTTCTGCTTTACTGCCTTACACTACTGCTTTACTGCTTTAACTCAGCAGACATGTACATACGCTTAAAGCAGTAACATCAGTAAATCAATAGCAGGTGTTACCTAACACCTAAAGGATTAGTATGCTTTTGTTTTAAACTGCTTTACTGCTTTAACCTTCTGCTTTACTGCTTTTAACTCACTGCTTTACAGCTTTAACTCACATACATTACATATCTTAAAGCAAGTAAATCCCGTAAATCAATAGAGGTGGGACCATAACCACCTAAGGGATTAGTTATGTCTTTTGTTTTACTTGCTTTACTCTGCTTTTAACTATCTGCTTTACTGCTTTAAACTTTCTGCTTTACTGCTTTAACTTTCTGCGCTTTACTGCTTTAACTTTCTGCTTTACTGCTTTAACTTTCTGCTTTACTGCTTTAACTTTCTGCTTTTCTGTTTTAACTTTTACTGTTCTACTGCTTTAACTCATATGTTTTACTGCTTTAACTCATATATTTTTAACATTCACATACCCTAAAACAGTAAGTCAGTAAATCATATAGAGGTGGGACTAACACACTCAGGGGGATTAGTATCGCTTTTGTTTACTGCTTGTAACTGCTTTAACTCATGTTTTACTGCTTTAAATTTCTGTTTTACTGTTTTAACTTCATATGTTTTACTGCTTTAACTCATATGTTTTTACTGCTTTAACTCATATATTTAATAACATTATGTTTTTTATTTTGTTTAATACTTTTTTTTTATTTTTACTTATTATTTTTATTTATTTTTTATTAATTAATTTTTTATTATTTTTATTATTTTATTTTTATTTTTTATTATTATACTTAGTGTTATTTACTTCATACCTATTGTTATTATTATTTATAAGAAACGCAACACACAACAACAACACACACACACACACACACACTCTTGTACACACACACACACACACACACCACTTAACACTACACACACACACACACTTAAACTTATACACACATTCACTATGAAACCTTCCATTTACCCATAGACACTTAATTTACACTTATACACACGCGTCACATGCACACACACACACTACGATCACACACACTTACACCTTATTACACACATTGCACATATGGTCACTTATACACACAATCAATGAACTTACATTAACCCATAGACACTTACCATTTACACTTGCACACACACATCAAGTAGTGTATCACAACAACACACAGTTTAACTTACACTCCACACCAGATTTACTTACACACGCAGATTTACTTACACTGAGAGGAGTGTGAGTGAGCGCGAGAGGAGAGCAGACTTTGCTTACACTCACAACAGATTTACTGTAACACCCACATATTTACTTACACTCACACATCAGATTTACTTACACACCTAGATTTAACTTTATCAGTCACAGCAGTATTGTACTTACACGCCTTTCTTACCGCGAAGATTTGGTGTTTTAACGGCACTCACCTTGGGCACCCTACTTTTAAGTTTTTATATTCACTATTTGAATGGAAATTAAATATAAAATGTACTCCACCACCACGTGTTTTCAATTAAAAACCAACAACATCAGATCTATTCACATAAATCTACTACACGCACGTGGGTACTCACGTTACATCAGTATAATTCGTATAATTTATTAAACATTTTATCGGTTTTAATTAAATCATCTGCTAATGTAATTACTCATATCAAATATAACTAACGATTTTTCAAAGTTTTCTAAACTTTATAATAAATTCAATCATTATCTTTGAACAAAGATTTATTATTACAGTTTAATACTTTTTGTTTAGGTTTAGAAATTTTATAACTATCAAGTTTCAAAATAACTTTTACTAAAATTTTATGAAATTTTATTAAAAACATATATTTTACGTACCTTAAAGCAATAAATCAGTAAATCAGAAAGGTCAGCCCCTAGCACCCCTCTACACCAAGCTATGCCACGTTTTGTTCTATTGACTTACTGCTTTACATCATCTTTAGCCATGTAATAAGTATAAAAATAACAATATAAGTTCTTCTCTGCTAACATAACATGTATTTTATTAAAATCATTCTAAGTTTTTATCTTTAAAAATAACAATTATTACTTACATTTATATTACTCCGCTCGATGTTAACTAAAAATTTAAAGTTTTTTAATAATTCGGATTTTCTTATTATTATTAATTATTTATCTATGTACATTGACAATCCATCACGAGAAACACAACAACCCGCACTCTTACAGATACGAAACTGACATCTCTCTGTAAAATGTGTTGAAATAACTAACTTTAGGCCTAAGTTTAGGATAATCCTTTTTTGTGCCCGGGGCGATTTAGGCCTAATTCAGGACAAAATATATATTTCAAACTGACCTTTTTTCTGTAAAATGTGGTGCAATAACTACGTTTAGGCCTAAATTTAGGCCTAATTTAGGATAAGCCTTTTTTGTATCCATGCGGATTTAAGCCTAATACCAACCAGGTCAAAAGTAATTCCAGTATAGACAAGATCATTGTTATTATTATTAACTTTTATAAATATATTTAAATGAAAACATTGCTGGATCGATAAGATTCCTTTAAGCAGTTTAAGAAGGAAAATGTTTTTCCTTACTTGTGATTGGTCGGAGGTAAATTCTATCTCTATAATGACCTCGTATGTATTGGTCGAGAATTATCTTATTCGTCTGGTCGAGAATTAACTTTGTTCTTTAATCTTGTATTTGCAGCAGGTGTGTTTTATTATCCTTTTAGACCCAACTCATTTTAAAATCATCATAGCCATTTTAGCTGTTAAGCGGTGCACAAGTAATCTTTGATTTGTATTAAAAGTGTTTTCTTTTTACTAAGGCGTATATCATATTAATAATAAATACTTACATTGAGGAATAATTATTAATTTTCACTAGAATAGATAATAATTAATCTCACTAGATTTATAGTAGATCACGTGAAGCAAAAGGCAAGAGCGCCCGCGCAAGCGCGCCTCGGTGCGGAACCGACGCATGAACCGCCTCCCCGTAATAATTACTACGCGGTCGCGAAAATATTTTCTTTATGATACGCCGTTGTAAAAACTTTCATTACATCAAATTTTTGTATTTTCAAAATATACGTTTCCTTATTAATGAATTCGTTTCATTTATTTCTTACTTGAATATTTTTAATTTTATTTGTAGAAAATACATTTCACTGGTAAAGTTTCTTGAAAAACATTAGTTTTGAAAGAAATTTTTTGTTTGGTAGAAAAGCAGTTTGGTTTATTTATCCTAAAGTTATAATTTCTTGAGGGAAATAGAACAAATACTCCGGCTGTGACGTAGGCCATGTTCCTCTTTGTGGTATGCATTTAAGATCTTATTACTTTAAGGAATATAAAACAAGTTTTATATGCCTTAAAGTTACACCTATATACGACGTAGAGTTAATGTATAGAAGTTATCCCATTCCCTCCTTTTCAAGGTATGTCTTTAGCGTTTTAATCTCTCTATGTAATAAGTTTATGAAAAAAGTTGGTTTAATCTAACATATTATTACATAATTACTATATTTAATTAATTAAATACACAATGTGTGTACATGCATAATAAACTTCCCCTCATTGTACAAACCGTAATTTCTCTTTATGGATTTCCAGTATTGGTATCATATCATTATACTTCAAAATTACATCGAAGTATGTAAGTTCATAACCTTTTCTACATCAGCTGTTGTATGCATTCGGCAACCATCGAGAATATCTCCCTTGGTTTGTAATAAACACTGATATACCAGAACTTTAAATAAACTAATGCGCTTGAACACATGTTATAAGGGTCGTAAATATACCTTGATCAGTACACAAACTAATATTATACATACTGAATGGGACGGTGTCCAAAGATATCAACTCTAGGATGTATGCCTACCCCTTTGAAATACAACGCCCCATATTTTCGCGACCGCGTGTAATATTACGCCGGCGGTTCATGCGGCTGTTCCGCACCGGTTCGCGCTTGCGGGCGCTCTTGCGTTTTGCTTCACGTGATCTACTATAAATCTAGTGAATTAATTATTATCTATTCTAGTGAAATTAATAATTATTCCTCAATGTAAGTATTTATTATAAATATGATATACACTTAGTAAAAATAAACACTTTTAATACAAATCAGATAACTGTGCACGCTAAACAGCAAAATGACTATGATTTGAATGAAGTTGGGTCTAAAAGATATAAAACACACCTGCTCCAACTACAAGTTTAAAGAACAAACTTAATTTTCAAAAAGACGATATAATAATTCTCGACCAATCACATACAAGGTCATATAGAGATAAGGATTACTCGATCCAATCACAAGTAAGGAAACATTTCCTTCTTAAAATGCTTAAGGATCTTACCGATCAAGCATGTTTCAGTTTGAAAATATATTTATAAAATAATAATAATAACAATGATTCTTGTCTATACTGGAATTACCCTTTTGACCTGGTATTAGCTTAAATCCGCCTGGGATAAAAAACAACAGGTCTAATCCTAAATTTAGGCAAATTTGGCCTAACGTAGTTATGCACCACATTTTACGAAAAAGGTCAGTTTGAAATATATTTTGTCCTGGAATTAGGCTAAATCGCCCCGGGGCACAAAAAAGGATTATCCTAAATTTGGGGATAAAGTAGTTATTTCAACACATTTTTACAGAAAGAGGTCAGTTTCGTATCTGAAAGGAGTGCGGGTTGTTGTGTTTTCTCGTGATGGATTGGCAATTTACAATAGATAATATAATAATAATAAAGAAAATTCGCGAATTATTTAAAAACTTTGAAATAATTTTTAGTTAACATCGAGCGGATAATATAAATATGTAAGTGAATAATTGTTATTTTTAAATAAAAAACTTAGAATGATTTTAATAAATACATGTTATGTTACGCAGAGAAGAACTTATTTTGTTATTTTTTATACTTATTACATGGCTAAAGATGATGTAAACAGTAAGTTAATAGGACAAAACGTGGCATAGCTTGGTGTAGAGGGTGCTAAGGGGCTCACCTTACTGATTTATTGCTTTATTTATTGCTTTAAGGTACGTAAATATATGTTTTTAATAAAAATTTTCATAAAATTTTAGTAAAAGTTATTTTAAAACTTGATAGTTATAAAATTTATAAACAAAAAGTATTAACAGTTAATAATAAATTCTTTGTTCATGTAAGATCAATATTGATTTATTATAGAGTTTTAAGAAACTTTGAAATAATTTTAGTTTATATTTGAATGAGTAATATAAATGTACGTGTTTAATTAAAACATAAAATGTTTTAATAAATTATACGTTATATGTGTAAGTGAGTGTGCGTGTGTGGGTGTGTGTGTGTGTGTGTGTGTGATGTGTAAGTAAATCTGTGTGTAAGTAAATCTGTGTGATGTAAGTAAATCTGTGTGTGTGAAAGTAAATCTGTGTGTGTAAGTAAATCTGTGTGTGGAAGTAAATAAATAGTGTGTGTAAGTAAATCTTGTGTGAGTGTAAGTAATCTGTGTGAGTGTAGTAAATCTGTGGTGAGTGTAAGTAAATCTGCGTGTGTAAGTAAATCTGTGTGTGAGTGTAAGTAAATCTGTGTGGTGTGTGTGTGTGTGTGTGTGTGTGTGTGTGCAAGTGTAAATGTAAGTGTCTATGGGTAAATGTAAGTGTCATAGTGAATGTGTGTATAAGTGTCATAGTGAATGTGTGTATAAGTGTAAGTGTGTGTGTGTGTGTGTGTGTGTGTGTGTGAGTTCTGTGTATGTGTGTGTATGTGTGTGTATAAGTGTAAATGTAAGTGTCTATGGGTAAATGTAAGTGTCATAGTGAATGTGTGTATAAGTGTCATAGTGAATGTGTGTATGTGTAAGTGTGTTGTGTGTGTTGTGGTTGTGTTGTGTGTGTGTTGTGGTGTGTGTGTGTGTGTGTGTGTGTGTGTGTGTGTGCGCGTTCTAAATAATAATAACAATAGGCATGAAGTAAATAACACTAAGTATAATAATAAAAATAAAAATAAAATAATAAAAATAATAAAAATAATAATAAAATAAATAAAAATAATAATAAAATAAATAAAAAGTATTAAAACAAAATAAAAAACATAATGTTAATAAATATATGAGTTAAAGCAGTAAAACATATGAGTTAAAGCAGTAAAACATATGAGTTAAAGCAGTAAAACATGAGTTAAAGCAGTAAAACATGAGTTAAAGCAGTAAAGCAGTAAAACAAAAGCATACTAAATCACGGAAGGGGTGAGGAGGGCTATTTGATTTACTGATTTACTGTTTAAGGTATGTAATGTTAATAATAGTATGAGTTTAAAGCCAGTAAACATATGAGTTAATAGCATAACCGGAAGTTAAAAACATTATAAGCAGAAAAGTTAAAGCAGTAAAGCAGACAAGTTAAAGCAGTAAAGCGAAGTTAAAGCAGTAAAAGCAGAAAGTTTAAAGCAGTAAGCAAGACGTTTAAAGGCGAGTAAAGCAGTAAAACAAAGCATACTAATCCCTTAGTTGTTAGGTAACACCTCTAATTGAATTTACTGATTTACTGCTTTAAGGTATGTAATGTATGCGATTAAAGCAGTAAGCAGTGAGTTAAAGCAGTAATAGCAGAAAGTTAAGCAGTAAAGCAGTAAAACAACGCATACTAATCCTTTAGGTTGTTAGGTAACACCTCTATTGATTTACTGATTCACTGCTTTAAGGAATGTAATGTATGTGAGTTAAAGCAGTAAAGCGGTGAGTTAAAGCAGTAAAGCAGAAAGTTAAAGCAGTAAAGCAGTAAACAAAAGCATCTAATCCTTTGTTGTTAGGTACAACCTCTATTGATCTTTTACTGATTTACTGCTTTAAGGTATGTAAAGTTTATGTTTTTTTAATAAATATTTCGTACAATTGTAGTAAAATAAAATGATTATATATCAGACAACTCTGGATTTTTTTCTTCTTACATACAATTTTTAAAATTTATGAAATTAAAAAGTATTAAAAAGTATTAAGTAAAATTAATGTTAATAAATATATGTGTTAAATAATTGGTCTGTAATGAGTTACAGTTTTAGGTTCGCGAAATGTTTTTAATAAAGTTTAAGTATGAAATAAAAATGATGACTCATATATATTTGAAAAGAAATTCTTGAAATGTTTAAGTTATGAAATAAAATGAATGACTTATAGTATATATATATTTTTCAGTCGCGCGGGAATATGCGCCTGCGGGCGCATGCGGCGGGCGGAACGCGGAAATTATTGCGCCTGCGGGCGCACGCGCGGGCGGGTACGCGGAAATACGAGAACGCGGCGGGCGGCGGGCGGGCGGAAAAACGCGGCGGGCTGGCGTCGCGCGGCGGGTCGCACCTGCTGGTGCTGCGGATTCGAAACAAAAGGTTAAGACATGACAAAAGGGCCTAAGCCGCTAAAGGAAGCCAGAAATTTACGTGGCAAAAATTGACCCATGATCGAAAAATTAGGGTGGGGTACGTATCAACGGTTGCTAACGCAACCGTTTGGGCGCGCCCTTTCTTCGAAAGGGCGGCTAAAATTAGGGTTGCCAAAAAATTAGAGTCGCCAAAAAAATTAGTTTGACAAAAAATACGTGGGACAAAAATGTACCCATGGAAGATGCAAAGGGTGGGTACGTACAACGGTTGCTAAACGCAAACCGTTTGGCGCGCCTTTCTTGCTAAAGGGCGCTAAAATTAGGGTGCCCTAAAAAATTTAGGGTTGCCAAAAAATACCGTGGCCAAAAAATGACCATGGAAGATCAAAGGGTGGTCGAAAAAAGGTCAAGCCAAAAAGGTAAAGGCCAAAAAAAGGTCAAGGTCAGGTTTAAAAATTTGGGCTCAAAAAAGGTCAAGGTCAGTTCAAGTCAGGTAGGTGGTCAGGCATTGCGTCGATTCTGCGCTGTTACTACTGCGGTGGTTATCCGGAGATGGCAAGTTAATTCTTTAACTCCTATTAATAATGTTCTTTCTTAACTCTTATATAATTGCGATTATTATGCAATATTTAACATCTAAATATAAAGAACGAGGATAGAACAGGCTGGACACCTGGTGATGTCCCTTGAAGGGAGCTCGGTTGCTTTATACCTGTTCTTGAATCCAAGTTTATTGGCTTGGAGGATAGCTCAGTTAACGCACCGGGTAAATTGTCCTCAGTCGCAACATGGCGGTGGTTTAATCTCAATCCCAGGGAAGGCAGTTAATTCTTTACCTCCTCTTTATATGTTCTTTCTTTAACACATATATATATATATATATATTATAATTAATATATATCTATATATTATATATATATAATATATATTATATATATATATATATAATATTGATATATGATATATATAGTGTTTACAACTATATATATAATATATATATATATATATAATATATATATATATATAATATAATTATATATATATATATACAATATATATATATATATATATTATATATATATTATATATATATATATTATAATATATATATATATTTATATATATATATATATATATATATATATATATGTTTACACTATAATATATATATATATATATTAATATATATATATATATAATATATATAATAATATATATATATAATATATTATTATATATGTATATATATATATATATATATTTATATATATATATATATATATATATAATATTACATATTACCACCACTCAAGGGCCCAAGCCCTTTTCAAGGAATTTATATATATTATATAATATATATATATATATATATATATATTATATATATATATATATATATATATATAATATATATATATATATATATACTATATATATATATATATATAATAATATATATATCCCCTAGGCAAAATCAGATTACGGAGCCAAGAATATTAACAAAAAGAGTAAGTGTTGAGTTTTTTTTTTTTTTTTTTTAAAGATTTTTGCTGTGAGGAAGATTTTGTCGAGTAGATAGATGAACGAACTGAATTTTTAATGCAGAGAAACAACCACTTTCTCCCTATCTCAATTATAAATATGATCAGTTGCTTCAACGCCGTCCCACTGGGCTAACTGAAATTGAGTGGGACATGTTTCAAAGTGAGAGGAGCAATGAAGTGGAGAATCGTCATCATAAGAGTTGATAGGTTATGGAATGACAGAGAGAGAGAGAGAGAGAGAGAGAGAGAGAGAGAGAGAGAGAGAGAGAGAGAGAGAGAGAGAGAGAGAGAGAGAGAGAGAGAGAGAAGGTCATTAGTGAAATTAATAAAATTTAGTCTAGGACCATTTCAAAAGATATTCCGAAATTCTCAAGAGCAGATGTCCAAGAGTCAAAGAAAAAGGAAAAAAGATTACAAGCTGAACGCCCTGAACGGAAGTAATATTGACGATCTAAAGTATATATATTAAAAGAATTAAGTAATTTCCATATCTTCCTGTTAAGGATAGTTAGAGACTTAAAAGGGGTTCAATTTTACTTCGGACAGATTAATTGAGCGCACGATTCCTGTAAGAGGAAAGGGTGAAATTGATAGGCAGATGCAAAATAGTTTACTATTGCAGAGTGCAAGCTCGAAGGTATTAGTTTTGAAAATTACAAATGGTAACCACATCAGAACCATATACCTTCTTAGTATTAAGTTCCGAGAGAGCAAAAATAAAAATTTTCATGTAAATTAAAATGTCAATCATAAGTAAGCTGGAGGAAGGAGGAAAAGTACTGGAAATGCCCAAAGCGAAATTACAATCAAAGGTTGGTGAGAAGAGTTCAGATTTAGAAAAAGTTAGAGCAGCAGTTACTCCTTCGAAAGAAGTTAAATGAGGAAAAAAAAGAAGAATCATAGTTTGAGTTGTCATTTTATGCAAAACTCCAGAAAGCGTGTGAGGAAGAGGAGCCAGAATGTTAATTCCAAATTCTACGGAGAAAAGTGTTTTTTTTTTTTTTTGTGTAACAGAGGATATATTTTACACGATCGAAGATGAAATATAAATTACTTTGCTCTCGAATTTCACGACAATAGTAATTTCATAAGGCATCATTCCTGTGGCAAATATCATTAAAAAAGAAGAACTAAACCAAGTTATTTTAGTTGAGGGATGGGTAATAAAATGGGTTTTACGTCACAATGCAAGAGAGAGAATCATCACCACGGTTATTCAGTCTGTAAACTCCGAAGTCCCCTCTTATCGAAACAGTTAGCATTCTAATTAAAATCCGAGCTGTGAGGAAACTATAGAAGCACAACCTAAAGTTCGACCACTAAGCAGCATCAAAGTGTCAAAAATATTTCCTCTCTTAGGGATTGGCTTTTTCTTGTGAAAGACTGCAAGAGATAGAAGAGAATACAGAAATAAGGTGATTGGGGGGTGGGACCAAGAGGTGGAAATAATTTAACAATACAAGGAGAAATATTGGATGTTAAAAAGAAGGTCTAGTTAGTTTGCTCTTTTCCACGTCGAGCAGGAATACGGATAGGGAGGGAACCACATCAATTAATCAAGGTTATTGTAGATAGCGAAATGATAGTCAAGGTCACCGACTGCATATTGAGATGTAGAAGAAAGGAATTTGTATTCCTGAATATTGATATCACTTCAAAGAAAGGAGAGAGAGAGAGAGAGAGAGAGAGAGAGAGAGAAGAGAGAGAGAGAAGAGAGAAGAGAGAGAGAGAGAGAGAGAGAGAGAGAGAGAGAATGTGCTCTATTTTGAAATTTAAGTAGTTAAAGAATTTGTGAATACAAATAGAATTGTAGAGAGAAAAACAGGACGGATGCATGAGACGAGCCATTCAGCACTGGGTAGCAGCGGAATGTTTCAGCTCAGCCTAATATTATTCCACAATCCCCAATCAAAGTACTGCTCCTTTACAGACGATGCCAACTTGTTCCTTATATATATATTATATATTATATCATATATATATTATTATATATATATAATATATAGGCTAATATATATATATATATATATATTATATATATACTATATACATAGAAGAGTAACCCACTACACTTAAAATGCCATACAATTTATTTTCCTGGGAGTATCAAAACATTTAACATTTAAAAATATTAAATATGCAGAAATATATATATATTATATAGATATAGTATATTACTATATATAATCACTATAGTAATATACATAATATTATATATAATAATATATATATATATATATAGAAATATATAATATTATATACTATAATCGTGGCGCTTTTATGGTAGCAGAGTAGGCAACGCCTACTTGCCTTAGTGAGCCCAAAAAAATATTAAAAAGTCAAGGCAGTATAATATATATATATATTATATAACTAATAATATAGGTAGTATATATAAATTGAGTGATCTTAATATATATATACTATATTATATATAAATATATATATATAATATATAATTACTATATATATATATATTAATAATTATATATAATATATATATAAGGATGGATTTCGCTTTCGAAGGTAGCTTTAACAGATGCCGTCATCAATTTCTGACGCGATTCCTTTTTTAATAGTAGCGATCGGTGAAAATTGTTACTTCTCGAAGTCAAAGAAATTAGTTCCTTATTCTCGAGGCAGGCAAATGTTTAGTATTAAAAAAAAAAGCAGCATCAATTTTTTTTAAATAATCCCCATTTAAATTGCATTAGTCAAAAATAATAATAATATTATTAATAACATAATTATAATAATTAACAATTATAATTTATTTTTGTGCTAACTTGATCATCTCTTATTTAATTATTTAATTCGTAATTGAGTTAAAAATATTGACTCAAAAACAGAGTCTTAAGAAAACGCGTTGAGTCTCGCACGACTCTTCCTCGGCGGATTGTACCATGCCGTCGCAGCCAGCAGTAGTTCGTGTATATGTATACCTAATAATGCGGAGTGATTTTGTGGGGAATTTAGTTATTAATAATACGATTTTCAATATTATTTATTATATTATTTATTACAAATTTGGGTGTTTGAATAAAAATTGAGCTGTTAGTTTTAAAATACTGGGATATTGGAATCGTTTCGATTTAAGTTTCATTTAAAAAATAAAATTCTTTTTCGAGTGTTGTTGAGGCCCACTGAAATTCAAATGTTAGAATATGTGGAACCATTCATTCTCTTACATTTGTCGCTAAATGTAAAGTAATAATATTATATATATATATTATATATATATTTATATATATATTTAATATATATTATATATATTATCTCTAATATAAATATATAATATAATAATATATATATTAAATATTATAATAAATTATATATATATATATATATTATAGATATTAATATATATATAATTATATATATATATATATATATAATATATATATATATATATATAATATATATATATATATAGTATATATAAATGTAAGTAATATATATATATAATATAATATATATATATTATATAATATATATATATAATATATATATATATAATATTATATATATATATATATACTATATATATATATATATATATATTATCATAATATATGATATTATATATATAATTGTTTATTGCCTACTCTGCTTACCCCCAAAAGCCGCCACTGATATATACTATATTTATATATATATATATATATATATATATTATATATATATATATATAATTATATAATATATAATATATATATATATATATATATATATATATATATTATACTATATATATTATATATATATATATATATATATTTACAGTTAACACCACGCACCGGGCCGGAGGCCCTTTTCACAAGGAAGGGCGGAAAATAAAACAACAAAAAACCCACCCCAATCCCTCAGCCTAAGACAAATCTATCAGTGAGCGCAAAACAGTAGGATTTAAAGAAGAGGAAGATATAAATATAGTTGCGCAAACAACAGAAGAAGCAAAGGAGTCCACAGAAACAGAAGTAGCTGGAAAAGAAGAGGCACCACAACGAACAAGACTGGGGTTCTCAATACTCACGCAAAATTCATGCGAGACCATGGCACCTCTACTATTGCGAGGGCGGACGCAATGGAGTGGAATGTGAGCTACCAACTCCCCAGAGCATCTTCCGCTGTAGTACCTATAGAAAAAGAGATAGTGCGCCAACGCATCAAAGCGCAGAGATAGAGGGTCAAGAGAGTTTTGAAAGTAGGGACAGTTTATTAGTCTCTTAGCTTTAGACCCAACCCTATCCAATAGAAGGTGGAGGCCGGAGCCCCCCCAAATGTGAGAACAGCATTCCATACAGGTCGAATGAGACACCTTTTAAAGTTGAAGTAAATGTGAAAAGAAAAAATTCCCGCAACCTGAACAGCAACTCCCGGCTTCTTTGAGGCCACCTTAGCACCATAGAAATATGAGGTTTCTAAGATAATTTGTTGTTTATTTTAAGACAAGAATGTTTATGTTATTAACAGGCTATGGACGTTAGAGCCGTCGAAGAAAATAGGAAAGCTGGGAGGTGTTTTTGAGAGGGAGATATGGAGAAGTTGAGTTTTTAAAGAGTTGAAATTTACAAGGTTGCGGTGATCCCACCGGAAATCCCATCCAGATCGACTAAGGATAGAATCGAAAGCTGAAGACGAGAGGCGACTCTCTAGAAGCAAAAAGAGGGAGCAGATTTGAAAGTGAGTTAGAAGGAATGGAGGGTTGAGCATTCATCATAAGAGTCACAGAATTGGAAGTACAGCTTGAAGAGATTCGTTGATGGAAAATAGGAATAAAACGTTCGGAGGATAGAACAGAACCTTGCGGAACAACACAGTTAATAGGAAAGGAGGAA
>JABUQX010115023.1:0-15000 GCA_015478945.1 Trachelipus rathkii
AAATTGACGGTATCTGTAGTGCTACCTCTAATAGCGACATCATAAGTGCAACAAAAATATTAAAAGTAGAAACATAGGTGCCACTTTTGCCTATTATTTTTTTAATAAATAAGGGCTCAGCAACATGCAGTTGCTCAGTTGGGCACTCAACACGCTTATTTTATATTATCCGTTTTAAATTCCTTCTACCACAATCTAATAATGTTAGATTGTGCTGCTACTGAGGCATTTTTCCTTATGCCATTCTGAATTTGCATGGACTTTAGCACATGAATGTATGTCTTTTTATTTTCTAAATGGTTTTACATTAAAAGGTCAAATATACCTCTCTTTTTGATAGAATGTTCAAATAAGCCCCATAATCAATTCACAAAACGATCCATATTTTAATACAAGAAGCCAAGAATTGCAGATCTAGCTATTCATAAAGGAAAGGAGTTTTTTCCTTTTTAGCTTCTTTAAAATTGTACATAATTGGTGGTTTGTGCGGTTCGTTAATAAGCCAAACTTTAATCTTTAATATTGATTCTAATTATGTAATTTCCAATATCCAGAACATTTTCCTCTTGATACACTATATCCCAAGTAGCAACACTACTAAATTTAATATCAATAACAAGATTGGCTTCAATAACACTTGAATTATCATCAACATTACTAGAATCAGCACCTCAAATGGGCCTGGTAGTTTGTTCCTAATCGTTTAAAGTAACAACTTCTTATCAATCCTAGCCTTTAATTATAAAGCCTTATCCATATTCAGTATTACTTTGTCAGATAATAATAATATTTTTTAATCACTCCATCATTTTCGTCCGGCTACTACAAGCAGTTACCCCTTCCCCAGGACTATTTGTGGGCTCTTTTTTCCCATTTACAGTCCTCAATATCTATCGTATAATCCCTATTAAGATGTAGAGCAAATAAAAAGCCATATGCATCTAAAGTCTTAATGCCTAGTTTAAAAAAAAAAACATACAATTCAGAATTATTTTTCAAACGTCTTACGATTCTCTAATTGGGGCAACAACGAATGCATGGAGGTATACATGAGCGGCGTTACAAGTCTGGCCAGGGTAGGCATGGCCCTCCCCAACATTAAAGTTTCTCAAGATAAAAATAGCTTTGGTTATATATATATATATATGTATATATATATTATTATATTACTATACATATATATGTTTCGTTTTTATTAAAGTTTTTTTTATATTATAAATATCTGTATATTTAGGTTATAGATATATATATATATAGTATATATATATATATATATATATATATATATCGTTTAGCCATGTGATCCTCTTTAAAAAAAATTAATAATTGTGGAAATTTCATGAGATATCCAGAACCTAGGGGCCATGGTCCTACCCCGTGTCTCCATAACTATAAGTTCTATGATATAAAAGATAGATATATATATATATATATAGAGTTATATATTATACACATATTATATATATTACATATTATATATATATATTATATATATTATTAATATATATATATATATATATGTAAAACTCCTCTTCCGATTTCTAGGACATATGAGGTTAACTTATCGATTTGGATAATAATAATAATAATAATAATAATAATAATAATAATAATAATAATAATAATAATAATAATAATAATAATAATAATAATAATAATAATAATAATAATAATAATAACAATAACAATAATTATAATAATAATAATAATAATAATAATAATAATAATAATAATAATAATAATAATAATAATAACAATAAGTATCAATATTTCTTTTCTCAGAATGATAATAATAATAATAATAATAATAATAATAATAATAATAATAATAATAATAATAATAATAATAATAATAATAATAATAATAATAATAATAATAATAATAATAATAATAATAATAATAATAATTAATAATAATAATAATATCAATAATAATATTAATGAGAATGTTAATAATATTAATAATAATAATAATAATAATATATTTAATAATAATGATAATGATAATAAAAATATTATCTAATAATAAGAAAAAAAATAAAAATAATAACTTTTTTTTTTAAATACTTAGGAAAAAAAATAAAAGAAATAATATAAAAAAAATTTTCAATAAAAAAAAATTCACCTCAATAATATTATATTACATCATAATTTAAATTATATAGTTGTTAAAATAATATCCTAGAAGATTCCAGATAATCTTTTAGTGTAAAAAAAAATAATAATAATAAGAATTACAACAAACTGCATTTGACACTTGCCTACCTGGCAACTGCGATTCAGAAACTGTAATTATAAATTGAGTTTTTTCTTCCAATCTGTAAGTTTTGATTGTACAGAAAATACTGAACATGGTAAAACTAATTAATCATTTCCTTAACTGGGCAACCATACTGGTCCGTAACGTGCATCCATCGTAAACTGGTCCACATTTCTATTTGTTCTATTCTGGTAATTTTTCCTGCCTTCCCAAAGCCATAGCCTTAGCCAGGCACACCCCAGAATAGATGTGTTTATTCGTACATTTGTATTATAACACTCAGTCTCCAGAATCTTCACAGTTATTTTATTTATCAGTATGAAAGTTGATTGGTTAAAAAGCCTGTGTTTGATATTATATATTATAAAATTATATAATTAATGTTTTGAAAGTGTTATTATCATAATTCACTTCATAATCGTATAAAAGGTGTGTTTTTTTAATACTCAACTCTCATTTCTGATTAGTTTTACTATGTTTTTTAACCTAGTAGGCTTTATTCTCTTGTAGGTAGTGTACACAAATTAAAATAAATAAATATGCCTTGTTACTTCGATAAGAGTAGAACTAAATAGATTTTGTATTCAGCATGCCTATCTTTGGGTATTTTTATATATTGGGTAGCACAGTTACCATATATATATATATTATTATATATTATTATTATATATATATATATATTGTATATTATTATTATTATATTATTATATATATATATTGTTATTATTATTATTATTATTATTAGTTAGTTATTATTATGTATATAAGATATTATTATTATTACATATATTATTATTATATTAAGTTATTATTATATATTATTATATTATATATGGTTATTATATTATTATATATTATTACATATTATTATTATATACATATATATATATAAGTATATGTATATCTATTCTATAGGGTTGTTTTCATTAACAATCCCTTTAGTTAGTGCTGTAGATTGTAGATGACAGAGGAAACGACTTAATAGGGAAAGATTACAGATGGGCATCAAAATATAAAAGCGTATTTATTTTTATGATTTACTATGTTCAGCACTCATGGGTTTAAAAATGTAGAGTCCCCATAGACATAGGATTCTGCCGTGCATTTTATATAATCATATTATTTATAGTGTGTTCTTCAATTTTTTTAACTTTTTCTATTATAATTCGTCCATATATTTTACCAATATTTCTTTCTGATCCAACTATCAATCAATAAATCAATCAATCTGCTAGTTCTGAAAAACATAGTACAAATACCAATTTACATTATTAGTTTTACCCATATTATAATATTTAATTAAAATATAAATACAAATGCTACTTATAGTTTAATTTCTGAAAAATAATCGTTGTATTTACCTGATAGTGGAATACGGAAGCTTTGAGCACGACAACCGGCTGTTAAAAAACCGGATACCTCTGAGGATCGTCGGACATCCGTCGATATCCGCAAGTAGTCTGTTATATAGGTAGGTATATATATATATATATATATATATATATATAGCATATATATATATATAGCATATATATATATACATAAAGAGAGATATTATTGATCTTGCATATATGATGAGGTATAGAGTATATATGTATATATATATATATATATATATGCATATGTTGGGTTATTATTACATATACATATATATAAAGAGTGAGAAGAGTTATACATACAAGAAGTTATACATATATATATATATATATATATATATATATATATATATGTATATATATATATGTTATTATATATATATAATATATATGATATATATGATATAAAGTGAAAGTATATATATATATATATATATATATATATATATATATTATTATATATATATATATATATGAATATATATATATATATAAGGTTATATATTAAGTTATTATGCTAAGTTGGTTATTATACATATATATACAACATATATATGTCCTCCATTCGATCCTGATGGTTCTGTGGTTAATTCTCCAACTGAAAAGACCAATCTCTTCGGCCTCCTATTTTCCCCTAACTCAAACTCCAGACAATTCTGGCATTTCATCCCTCCTCCTTCCCCTCTCAAGTGTCCTATGTGCCCCTGCCTGTGATTACATTTGATCGGTGCATGGGTTCCTGAAATCTATGAACGTTGGAAAGGCGGGTGCCCGGATGGTATTCCTCCCTGAGTTTTGAGGCAGTGTGCTTCCGTGCTGCCCCTCCTCTCGTTCAGCTATATTCTCTATGTCTCAATACTAACACTATCCCTCTCAGTGTTGGAAGCACGCTCATGTCCAACCTGTTCCGAAAAGGAAGCCGCTCTGATCACCCTTAACTATCGCCCTATAGCTCTCACTCTTATTCTATCTAATCTTTGAAATTCTTCTCAACTCTCCTTTCTTTAGATTATCTGGAATCTCATTCACTTCTCTCCGATCGCCAGTATGGCTTTCGGCGCTCGGAGGTCTACTTCAGATATACTTCCTATCTTACTTCTCTGATTTATGGTTTCTCCGCTCTGTAGGAACCATGGGGAGACTTGAGTGGTGGCGCTTGACATATCCAAAGGATTTGACCGGGATGGCATCGCGTCTGCTCTCCAAGCTCCCTTCCCTTGGGGGGTTCCCTCCTCCTCTTTGCTTACTTAAGTCTAGTTTTCTTTCAAATTGCTCAATATCGGCTGTTGCTGATGAGGCGACTTCTTCTTTTTCTATCATAATAGTGGTGTTCCCTCAGGGTTCTGTCTATCTCCTACTTTTATTCCTACTTTTTAATAATGATCTCACCTGCACATATAACTCTATCCACTCATATTATGCTGGATGAGACTCTCGACCCTTTATTCTTCAACTCATTTCAATTCTGCTCTCTTTACTTCTAGAATTGTCTCTGGTCTTATCTCTCCGATTCTATTCTCGCTGATCTGTATAGAATTTCCGGATATCGTCTCAACCTTGCGAAATTCAATTTTTAAACCTCAACCCTACAAATCTTCCTCCCAAGACACCTTCATCCTGCCTATCTCTCTTTCAGACGGTTCTCTCAAGCATTCTGCTGGACAATATAAACATCCTTGGCCTTAACATAGACGGTGCAATGCCTGAAACCTCCCATCACAATCTAGCTGCTAGCGGCCTCTCAAAACTGGGAGTTCTGTTTAGACTAAGAGACTTTTTTTCCTCTTCTCTTCTCTCAGTTACTCAGCCATACAAGGGCCCCATCCGCCCTTGTATGAAATACTGCTCTCATATCTGGGGTTCTTTGGTTTTTGGATAGGTCGAGTCAAAGGCCAAAAGACTTATAAACTGTTCTGTACTCTTCACCTTACTTTGCGGCGCGATGTTGGCGCTTTATCTCTTTCTATAGGTACCGCAGCGCAGGTGCTCGAGGGAACTTCTCACTCGCGTACCACCACCATTACGTCACCCTCGTAGCACCAGGGGTGCTGTGTCTGCACATGAGTTTTGTGTGGATATTGTTAACTCCAGGCTAGTTCTCAAGCTGCGGTGCTTCCTTCTTTCCTCCCACCTCTGTTCTGTGGAATTCTCTTCCATCTTTGTTTCCCGCTGAATTTAATCTCCCAACTTCCAAAGTTTGCGTCTGTGGTCATCTGCGTAATTTACGTTAGCTGTTGACTTCTGAGGCTTGCCAAAGTAAAATAATCAACATCCTGAATAGGCCTCTGCCCGTGATGGTGGTGACAACTGAAATATATATAAGAGCGAGTATATATATATATATATATATATATATAGTATATATTAAGTTACATATATATATATATATTATTATATGAAAGTTTATATAAAGTATATATATATATATATATATATATATATATATATATATATCAGAGGTGGGTTCCTAATTTAATTTAATTCCGCAATTGCGGAATACCAAAATAAATTGCGGAATTGCATTTGCGATGATTTGAAAAAAATGCTGCGAATTGGAAAGCATGGACTCTCATATCATTCCGGCAATTTCATTCCGCAATAAGAGACTATCAAAAGTTACGTGGAATTTCAATGGAATGCCAAAATTTGCGGTCCACAAATTTTACATGCTGGCCATCTTTCGCCGTTCACAGCAACACCGAAAATCGGCTTTTGCAGGTAACCTTGTTTTAAGCCGCTTTTGCTTTTGTATTTAGGCAAAATGCTCTAGTTTGCGTTCTTTTTCGTCAACCTTAGCGCAAAATCGTAAAACAATGCTCACCAAACGTAAAGTTCTCTGAATTCCCAGAAAGTGAATATAGAATAAAATTCTGTATAAAATAGCAACCTTACAGAATTAAAGAAATTCCTTACGTTTGATAAGCATTTTTTTTACGATTTTTGAAATAAGATTGACGAAAACGATCGAAAACTTGAGCATTTTTTTTAGCACAAATGCAAAAACGAAAACGGCTTTGAAGTTCGAACTATTTTTCAGCATAAAATTGAAATAAAACTTTCAAAATCCTAATTTAGTAATACAAATAAAATAAAAACCTTTGCTGTAGAATTACGATATAATTAAAGTTTTTGTAAATAAGTAATTAATATTTAACAAAAACTGAAAGGCTTAAAATGCATGAATAAAAGTTTGAAATCAACAATTTTTTACTCTTTTTCTTTTATACAAATTTTCTTAAGCTTAATTAAATTACAATGAATATAGTTTATGAAACGTGTAACCACCAAATTTCAGATAAAATGTATTGTACAGTAAACATAAATAATGAATAATGAATAAAATAATAGAACATTGCAATTGAACATCAAGTCTAAACAAGTGTAGTATATATATATATATATGGTGAGGCATATATATATATATATATATATTATATAAATATATATATATATATATATATATATATATATATATATATATATATATAAATATAATATTAAGTTTTCTCCAAAATTCTTAATATTGCTTTATATATATATATATATATATAGTATATGTATATATATATATATATATATATATATGAGTATATATATATATATATATATATATATATATATATATATATATATATATATATATATATATATATATATATATATATATATATATATATAATTTTCAAATTATTTTGAATATTTCCCCCAACGAGGAAGAACCTACTAGGAAAGTAATTATCCGGTTATCCGGCCGGATAACAATGATATCCGGCCGGATACCGGATAGTCAAAAACTTGGCCGGATAGGCCGGATACCGGATAGTTGCCGGATATCCGGCCCATCCCTACTAATTGCAACACAATGTAGTGTCCTTTGAGCCCCAAAATAATATAATTATAATTATATATAAATAATTGGGTTTCAGGATTGAGCTTAATGTAATCCCAAACCAATTTTAATACAATTAGAATATATAATATTAGCAAGATAATAATAGCAATTAATATAATAATAATATTAACAATAACATTTATAAATATTATAGGGACAAGTTTAACAATTATAAAAATAATAATAATAATAATAATAATAATAATAATAATAATAATAATAATAATAATAATAATAATAATAATAATAATAATAATAATAATAATAATAATAATAATAAATCAATCAATCCAAACTATTTATTTATTCGGGAAGTGAACAATATACATTATTAATTTTAGCATATTATTTTACAATTTTAATACAATACATTTTCAGAAAGGGGGGCACTAATTGCAACACAATGTAGTTTCCTTCAAGCCCCAAAATAATACTGTAAATTTTAATGTAATCCCAGAATCAATTTTGATATAATTAGAATACTTATAAAAATATATAATATTTATAGATATGATGGGGACAAGTTTTACAAAGAGAAAATAAAAATAACAATAGTAGTAATAATACTAATAATATTGATAATAATAAAATAGCAGGAAGAAGGAGAAAAAATAATAATAATAATAATAATAATAATAATAATAATAATAATATAATAATAATAATAATAATAATAAAAGAAATAAATTAACAGTAATTAAAAGACAACTACTAGTAAGAATTATTATAATAATCATTGAAATAGCAATAACTATAAGTTGTAGCTATTTACGATAATATTCTACTAAACAATATTAACACAATTTTTAAGAGTAGTTATACTAAGGTAACAACAACTGAGGTAATGGTGGTTATTATACTGATATGGATGATGATTAGTGTAATTATAGAATGATAGTCGAATAAAAATGATAACCAGAATAATAATAATAATAATAATAATAATAATAATAATAATAATAATAATAATAAAATAATAATAATAATAATAATAATAATAATAATAATAATAATAATAATAATAATAATAATAATAATAATAATAATAATAATAATAATAATAATAATCGAAATAAATAAACTAATAATAATAATAATAATAATAATAATAATAATAATAATAATAATAATAATAATAATAATAATAATATAGCTGGATTTTACGTAGGTTTGATCGCTGAGTTAGATATTTATTGATATTTATTTAGATAATAAGTTTTTATTTTTTTAGCAAAGGATTTAGTACTTTTCGGCTTTGATGTCTTGTGGCATTGAGTTGTAAAGTTTAGCTGCTTTGTAGCTGACGCATTGAGTGGATTTTTTTTTAGTCTACAGAAGGGAGCGTTTATGTAGGTATTATTTCGTAGATTTATTCGATTTGCTTCGCGCCTTGCTTGTTTTGAATTTCAAATATTCTTCTATAAAAAGACTCCAAGCATAGTTATGGATAATTTTATGTATCTCTTTTAGGAGGGATAAATTGAGTAAGTCTTTAAACTGCAGGATCTTTAGTTTTTTTAATAATGGTTGTGTATGACTGTAAAAGTTTCTTGTATTGCTAATGAGGCGAATAAATCGCTTTTGGATTACACCACAGGATGGATTGAGTTACTTTAGGTACCCAGATAGAAAGACAGTTAAGTAAACAAAGTGTATCAGTGCATATTATATTTTCCTAAGAATGGAAAGAGGTACAATATTTAATTTTAATGCTATACCTGTACATGTATCCCGTTAGTCTGCTAACTAGGTTAATATGTTCTTTAAATGTTAGCTTTTCATCAATTGTTATTCCCAGTATTTTGAGCATTTATAGCCCTATGCAGTTCTACATTGTTAATTTTGATATTTAAATCGTTAATTGGTTTGTTGCTAAAAATAATATAAGATGTTTTGTTTAAATTTTTTGATAGCTTATTAGCATCTATCCATTTTTATTATTTTTTGTTAATGTCGGCCTGCCTTATGAGATAGAGACTTGGCATCTTTGTCATTTATTAAGATAGAGATATCATTATGCAAATGAGACTGAAAAGCGTCATGAGAGTTGAACAGATCATTTGTTTACAGAGTAAATAGGAATAGTCCAAGAATTGAGCCCTGGGGTACGCCGGTTGATGTTTGAAGTGTGATTGAATTTGTTTCACTTAGTTTTACGTATTGAGATCTCTCCTTTAAGTAGCTTTTAAACCATTGTAAGTTTGTCCCCTCAAAGCCCATTTTGTTCATTTTACTTAGTAGTATGTCATGATCAATCATGTCAAAAGCTTTTGGGAAATCTAATAATAATAGCAGGGATGAGTCTTTATTTTCTATATTTCTGTAAAGTTTTTCGGTTAAGCACATGAGGGCGTCAGCAATTGAGCGTCCTTTCGAACCAAATTGTAGAATCACTTGAGAATGTTGATTGATATAAAATATTCAGTTAATTGATTGAAAATTATTTTATCAAATGTTTTACTAATCGTATTTGTGATAGCTATTGGTCTGTAATATTTTGCTAGGGATAGATCGCCTTTTTTAGGTATAGGGATCTTTTTTACTGTCTTGAAAATATTTGGAAAGATTCCTGTCAAATATGATTCATTGAACAAGTGTTTTAAAGGGGTGTCTATTGTGTCGGCAGCGAGTTTGAGGATGTGGTTGGGGATAGTATGAATGAACATCACATTTTTTTATTTTTTAATCCGGCGATTACCTTCTTTACCTCCGAGTCTGTGATGTGGATAAAAGAAAAATGAGACTCGTAGTCTGGGAGAAAAGTTTCAAATGATGTTCGAGTAGTGGGTTTGTCTCTCAAGATTTGTTTACCGACGTTTACAAAGTATTCGTTTAGTACGTCAGCGATCTTCTTTTGGTTGGTTGTTAACTGATTGTTTATATTCGGTTCTTTTATACATTGAGAGTTTTTTTTTATTATTGTTGATTAATTTATTGATTAAACCCCAAGTAGCCTTCGAGTCTTTGTTGCAATCCTGGAATTTGCTAGAGTAGTGATTTCTCTTTGCTTAGGTTTACAACATAAAAGTTTGAATATTTCTGTTTCTCTAACCGTTTGTTTTTCAGTGCCAATTGAGTGCCAACTGCCAATATATATATATATATATATATATATAAAGGCGTGTGGTTATATATATAGAGTAGAGAGAGTGTTATTGTTATGCGATATGTTATATATATATATATATATATATATATATATATATGGCAAAAGTTACCTAACGCCCATGCGGTAGTACCGTAAATTAAAAGTGTACTGTACATCAAACTAGTGTTTAATTTAAATGAAACATTTTTAGTGAAATGAAAACCATTTAAAGCACTTAAAATTCTTTTTGCTGCCGTTTCGATCCAGTTCTCAAGTTTATGACTCCGATGTGAGTAGGTGTATTGAAAAATAAGAGGTGTTGTGCTTGTGCGGTGCACTGAAACTGAAATTTGGTGTAACTAAACCTTTTTATAAAGCAATGTTATGAATTATTATTGGCCTCTTTTTTTTTTTAAATAAAAATTAAAGTAAGATATGTAACCTTTGTTTTTAAATATTGTATTTTTAAAGAAGGTGTCCAAAAGTAGGTGGAAGTTAGTAAATATTAGAGTAGAAGTTGCAAAATTATATAGAGTATATATATATATAGTTAGCAGCAGGGAGAGAAGAGCAGAGCAGTATATATATATAGTATATATATATATATATATATATATATATATATATTATATATATATAGAAAGATATATATATTGTATATATACATATATACATATAACAACAAAAGATATTTGTGTGAAAAATAGTTGGTTTACCCTCCCTTTATAAACAATATTTAAAGGAGTATAAAAGTTAATAATTTTGTTTGGTGATTCTTTTTCTGAAAAAAGTCGAAAAATTTCATTGTTACAACTTTTTTTGAGAAATTTTTTTACAAAAAACAAACAAACGATTTTTTTCTTGATATTGTTTAGAGAGGGATAAATCTAACATTTTTACTTAAAACTTCTGTCTGTAATAGTTTTTTTTTAATATATTGGCACTCAATTTGCAGTTGAAAACAAGCCGCTAGAGACACAAAAAAATGCTCAAACTTCAAGTTTTAGAACTCGTGAAATGATGCATTATGCTTTTTATTTCATATATAGATGGGGTGAAAATTAATGAAATTATCTCCAAATTTCAGTTCCTAAATTTCCAAAAAATTTTCCTTTTGCAAATCGAAAATTCTAACTTTTCTTAGCACATTTTTTTAGTGGTAGAATGTAATCATGTGATGATTGTTTACATTTTAAAGCATAATTAATATTATAATTACTTACAAAAATGTACATTACGACAAGTAATTAAATTTCCAACGCAATTTATAAAATAGTGAATTTTTTATGACTTTTGTAAGGCTGTATCTTTTAAACCACTTGACTCCAAACTTGATATTTTACACGTATATATATATATATATATATATATAGTGATGGATATATATATATATATATATTTATATAGAAAAGTTATTATTGTTATATATATATATATATATATATATATATATATGAAGAGTGTTAGTGATGACATGTGACATCCTGACATCCGCATCCGCATTTGTGGAACATCCGCACCTAAATTGACATCCGCATCCGCATCCTCAATTAATGGCTAATATCTGCATCCGTATCCGCATCCTCTTTGGAAAAATGGGATGTGCGGATGTTTTCTACATTTGATTAAATGCATATAAAATAAATAGGCATCTTTATCAAGGGAGTTTATGGGAATAATTGTTATTTTGAATTTCGATTTCTGGATATATTATGAGTATAGTAGGTATATAGTATATGGTAGAAGAGTATATATGTTTAGGTATAAAAACTTTTTTAAACAAATATTGTTGTAGGTGTATATATATATATATATATATATATATATATACTACGTTTTTTCTGGCACTTTGATCGAGCCGATTAGGGCCTTGCGTCGTTTCTACGCTAGCTATAATAATTGAATGACTGCTTTGACTCTGCAGACGCTTCGGCTTCTGTCGATAAGATGGGAGCTGTATTCGTTGATGGGATGAGCAGGTTCATTCCTTGTTCGACTAAATCTTTTCTCTCCTCATAATCCATGGTTCGGTCGTGCTTGTTCTCTGGCATTCGTGGCTATAGAGACAGCGTATCGGGGTGGAAAATTCTCGTTCTTCTATCACTCTGTATAATTTTCATTCAGCTAGAAATCGTTGCAGGGATACTCTTTCGTCGAGCAAGCGGGCTTTCTCATCAAACAAAAGTGCGCTAACCTCCTTGCTTCTACTGATAAATCTTTCTGGCCTCTTGCCAAAAACATCTTTAACAACTTCTGCAATCATCTTTTTCTCCTCTTATTCGATCTGTTAGTTCTGTTGCTAATTCTTCAACTGAAGAAAAGGAAAATCTCTTCGGCCTCCCATTTTCCTCTCTAACTCAACCCTATACCCAATTCTGTGCACCCTCCCTCATCCTCCCCTCCATCCTTCTCTAATGTCCGGCCATTGCCTGTGATTACATTTGATTGGGCACATGGGCTCTTGCTGAACGTTAGGAAGGCGGGCGGCCCGGATGGCATTCCTCTCCGTGAGTTTTGATGGAGTGTGCTTCCGTGTGACCCCGCCCTCGTTCAACTATACTCTCAATACTAATATTTCCCCCTCAGTGTTGGAAGCACTAACATGTATAACCTGTTCGGAAAAAAAGGAAGCCGCCTTCAGATCCTTCTAATCATCGCCCTATAGCTCTCACTTCTATTCTTCTAAGATCTTTTGAAACCCTTCTCAACTCTCTATTTCTTAGATCATCTTGGAGTCTCATTCACTTTTTCTGACTCGCCAGTACTGGCTGGTTTCGGAGTCTCGGCGATTTACTTTTCTAACCAACTGATTTATGGTTTTCCGCCCTCAGGAACTACGGAGACACTTGTGTGCGGTGGCGCTTGACATATCCATGGCATTTGACCGGGTATGGCAGCGCGTCACTGCTTTCCAAGCTCCCTCCTTTGGGTTTCCTCTTCTCTTTAGCTTTCTCAGGGTTCTCCTGTCTTATCTCCCTACTTTATTCCTCCTGGGTACGCCAATGATCTTCACCTGCACATTTAACTCTATCCACTTCCGTATGCCGATGACTCGACCCTTCATTCTTCAACTCATTTCGGCCTGTAAGGCTCCCTTTACTTCTAGAATTACCCATCGTCTCACCTTTCCGATTTCTATTCTCGTTGATCTGGATAGAATTTCCGGGTGGGGGTCGTCTCAACCTTTGTGAAATTCAATTCTTTTAAAAACCCAATCTCTACAAATTCTACATTGTTCTCTAACTTTCCTACCTCCTTTTCAATGGTTCTCTCAGTGTCTCCTGTTGACAACATAAATATCCTTGGCCTAAAACATAAACAAAAAAATGTCTTGAAACCCACATCACAACGGTTGCTAGGGCGGCCTCAGAAACTGGGAGTTCTGTTTAGCTGCGAGAGACTTCAGTTGCTCCAGCTACAATAAAGGCTCTTCGCCACCCGGCCCTTGTATTTGAGCACTGCCTCATATCATGGGGGCCTGGTTTCCCGGCTTGATGAAGCCTGAGGCGCCAAAAGGCTTTATAAACCTTGTTCTGCACTTTCAAAGTCATCATCCTCCATCTCTTTACTTGGCAAGACATGGTGTTTTTTGTTCTTCTTTATAGGTGCTCATATGTTGTGAGAAAAATGAGAGTTTATCACTGCAAAACAACACTCCTTTATGAGAGGTCTCCTGGTAAAGGCCAGCAAGTGCAGGCCCATGCATTATTTTGTGTTTGATATTGGTGACCTGTATTGGAAACAGCAGGTGCTCTTCTTCCTCACATGATCTGTGCCCCAGAGTAATTTTCTTCCAATTCTTTGCAAGCTTCCTGAAGAGTCCATTCCTCACTAAAAGCCTGTGTCAAACACCTCATAGTTTAAAGTTGGTTGATGAATATTTATAGCACAATTCTCCCGAATAGGGCTCCACCCGTGAGCGGGTGGTACAAATCTATGAAGATATATAGATAGAGTGAGGTGGGAGAGAGGGCATATGGTGGAGCAGGAGTATGAGGAGTAGTGGTGAGGAGGAGCAGAGGAGTGAGAGGAGAGAGGAGGAGAGAGAGTATATATGAGGTATGGTATGTTACTTCCTTGACCAAACCTCAAAGAGTAAATATCCATCCATCCCGGTGATCTCCTGGGTCCAAGATCCCAGATCCAAACAGTTTCCAAATCTTTATTATCCTAATGGTCCATCACCCACATGTAGAAGATGTTTTATGAAAGAGATATACAGTATAGTAGATATATATATATATAAGATATAGATAGAGAGAGAGTAGATATATATATGTATATATAAAGAGAAAGGAGAAAAAGAAGAGAAATCCAAAGAGTAAGAAAAGTAATATATATATAGTAAGAGAGAGGAGAGAGAGAGAGAGAGTAGTAGAGAGAA
>JABUQX010115023.1:20000-22500 GCA_015478945.1 Trachelipus rathkii
AAGTAATATATTATATATATATATTATATATTATAATATATATAATACTATATATATATATATATATTTTTATATATATATATAAGTATCTATATATATATATATATTATATATATATATAGCTTATATTATATATTATATACTATATATATATAATTATATATATATATATATATATTATATATATATATATATATATATATATTATATATATATATATATATATATATATTATATATATATGGGCGTAGGTAAATGGGGACTTGCCCATACTCTTTAGAAATTAAAAATTATGAACCTTATATGTTTTCCAGACGACGTTTTTAAGTAGAAAAACTGAAAAAAATAACATCAATCGAAAGATAATGAAGAAGTAATTACTAATTACTAAATAATTACTTTTTTTTAAAGTTTTTAATCTGTTTTCGTTTTCCTTTTTTGTTTTCAGTCAACTAGCTTTCTTGCTTTTATACAGCTGGATTCTTCTGACATTATTCTCCGCAAGAACTTTCAGTATGTCGATAGTATTTGGCGGTTGCCAAAGCTGTTAAATCAATCACGGAAGGCGTACCCGTTGATATTCAGCTGCAGACAACACAATAAAAAACAATTAAGCAATTTTTAAGACCATAATTTTAATATTAGCTATATATATTATATATTTATTATATAATATATATATTATATATTTATATATATACTATATATATATATATATATATATATATATATATAATATATATATATATATACTATATATATATATATATATATATATATAATCACATTCCACCTTTGCCCCTAAATGAATCCTGCTACGCCCATATATATATTATATTATATATATATATATATATATATATATATATATATGTAGGATATATATATATATGTATATACTATAATATATTGATAATAGTATATATATATATATATATATATGTATATATAGGGCCTATATATTTATATTATATATATATATATATATATATATATATATATAAGGATAGAGATTATATATTTTTTATATATAATTATATATATATATATATATATATATATTATAATATATATATTATATATAATATATAAGTGATTAGTATTGTAGGATTTAATAGGGAATTAGTTTATTTGAGTGTTGTAGGGAAGATTATATGCTGGTATTTTGGTCGAAGAGTGCGTCGAGTGATTGAAGGACTGATTGTGAAGACCAAGGTGCGTTTAGAGGTGGTAGAGAATGTGTGGATCATAATTTACATTGAAACAAATGATTGAGAAACTGAGGAGAAGAGAATAAATTGTATTTAGTTTTATGGATTTGCAACAAGGCGTATGATAGGATTAATAGGGAAGCTCTTTGGGCAGTTTGTTAGTGAATATATGGGTGTTGGTGGTAAACTTTAGAATAGAATCAAAACCGTGGTATGAGATAGTGCAGCGTGTGTAAGAATAAATGGAGTCGAAAAGTGATTGGTTTTAATATTAATATGGCGGAGTGAGGCAGAGATGTGTTAGGTCTCCTTGGTTATTTCTAATTTGTATATGGATGGGGTTTTTATGAAAGAATTAGAGAGGGGTGGCAAGGGATGGTGTTAAAATGATGGAAGAATGAAATAGAGTGGAGGGTGCCCTACAATCATATGCGGATGATTTGGTTTTGAGTGGCGAATTGAAGAGAGTTTGAGAGGATTTTGTGAGAGATATGGCAAGTGTGTGTAAAGAGGGGTTTGAAGTCAAACGTAGATAAAGAAGTAAGGTTATGATTTGAGTGGGACAGTCTCGGTGTGAAGTTATGTTAGGATGGTGAGTAGCTGGAACAAGTGTCCTGAGTTTAAATATTTAGGGGATATATGTTGGATGAAAATGAACGGATGATGCAGAGTGTAGTAGGAAAGTTTTGTGAATGGCAGGAAGGTGGCTGGTGCAATTAAATCGTTGTGAATGTAAAGGGACTAAGTCTTTGAGTGCGCTAGGGTCTTACATGAGGGTAATGTTGTTACTGTGTTAATGTATAGTAGTGGAACTAATGGTCTGATAAGAAGGTTATAGATCTAAGTACAATGTTGTTAGATGGAATTTAAGGGACAATGTTGGGTGTGAGAAGAGTTTGATAAATTGAGGATGAACGTGTTTAGAGAGTTGTGTGGTGTTAAGAAAGGAATGAGAGAATAAATGAAGTACGTTGAGATAGTTTGGTCATGGTGGAGTTTGTTCGAGGCGAGAAGAATGTGCGTAATAGTCAGTGATGGGGGGGTTTGTGAGGGGGTATGGTTGTGGCCCACTGGGCCAAGGGATGAACCCACGTTGAGAGATTGCTAAGTGAGGGTCCGTCGCGGTTACGTGAAGCTCTAGGGTGGAATTTGCCGGGGCGGGGCCCGGGGCAGGGGCCGGGGCTGCTCTAATTTATACGGGCCGGGGCCGGGGCCGGGGTTAGCTAAAATTAGAAATGTAAGTCAAAAACACTGAAAGTCTTAAAACTTAGGATGAAAATTAAATATAA
>JABUQX010115024.1:0-12500 GCA_015478945.1 Trachelipus rathkii
AATTTCTAATGTCTACGAAAGTTTTTATTGTGTTTTGCGCACTAGTATTAGCTTGCAAATATTGTTCACGTGTATTGCTAATGGGTGAGCCATTATCGAATATTGTACAATACGACTTTGTTATCTTATTTATTCGTAGCTATTAGTCCCTGGTTATAGTAACGTTTTAGATATGAAGAAAAGCAAAAGCCAAAAAATAATTTCCTCCTTACAATAAATCTTAAATGTTAAATTAGCATTGCTCTGTTATCGATGTTGATAGAAAGTGTAAGGTCAAGTAAAATTTTATTAGCTAATGTTAGTTTAGTTACCATTGATAGGTAGGAGACTTATATCTTATAGTTGGATTTTTTTCGTAGTTTGTAGTGTAGGATTAGGATATTCAGTATGTGAATTTTATAAGGTTTTGTTAGATATTCACTATAGCTTGAATGTTATTTTAACGCAATATGTGAGTTTGTATCGTAAAGCGTTCGCGCTGACATAATGGACATGCCAGCATAATCAAATCTGATGGAGTGTTAGAGTTGGTGGGATTGATTGCATTCTGGCTTTAGGAGATCTAACAGAACCAATTTTTTAAAAAAAAAAATTAAAAAATTTTAAAAAAAAAAAAAAATCAAAACTTTTAATAAAAAGAAATTTATTAAAAATTTTATAATTTATTAATAAAATTTAGAAACTAAAAATATTGTTTAATTTCAATTAAAAAAAATATATAAAATTTATAAAAATCATATGTTGGGATAGCTAGAAATCAAATAATATTTCAATTTTAACTTAAAAGAGAAATAACTTTGAACTCAATGATATAATTAAGAACAAGATCGGGATAATATGTATGTATGATGGGTATAAATATCAACTGAATATTTACTACTAAACACATTTGTTTGTTTACGTTTTTAATAGTGGTAATGTGTAACTGTGGGTTATGTTAGATATATATAAAGAATTATCGATATTTGTCCTTATTAAAAATTATGTAAGCAGTTACATTATTTACTGTCGCAGGCCATTCAAAATTAAATTTAGTCTTTAAAGCTTATGTATTAAATATAAATGTTAATAATGCTTAATAAATATATATAGTATATAATTAATATATATTTGATATATATTAATACATATATATATTATAGTATATAGTATATAGTGCATATATATATTTAAACAATGCACAAATACTGCTTTAGCCATGTTACTAGATGATATATATAATATTTTAATCATTATGTATATTATTTTTATTGTGTACTAACGCTATCTCTAGCATTCTATATCGTATATATATATAATATATATATAGTTACTTATTATATATTTAGTATATATTATATATAGTATAATAGTATTATATATATAATTTAATTATATATTAATTAATATAATGTTATATATATATATTATATTATACCATGATATATATTATATTTTATATATTATTATATATAATATGATATATATATTATATATAATATAGTATTATATATATATATTAGTGTTATTAATTATGTATATATATTATATAATATAAGTATTATATATATATATTATATTATATATATTTAATATATATATTCATGTATATATATGTTATAATATATATATATATATATGTATATATATATATATATATATATATTATATCATTATACTAGTACCTATATATATATATATAGTCAATATATAGTATAATTATGATGCTATATATATATTATTTATAAATAATTATATATATATATGGATTAATATATATAATTATATATATATTATAATTTATTTTATATATATTATTCATTGAATAAATATAACTATTATTATATTCTAATATTATATTATAACTTATAATATAATGTATAGATAAATATATAGTTATATTAGTATTTAGTTATCTCTCTATATACCTATATTTATACAGATATGATTTAAAGAGCCACTACATAACATGACTATATATAGCTATTAGTGATATATATTATATATATATATCTATATAGATACCTATATATATATATATATAAGTATATATTATATATCTATATATATATCTTATATATATATATAAGTAAATTATATAATCAAATTTATTCTAACTTTATATCTGATCAACTAATGTTATGCTCTTGCTAGGTTAAGGGTAAGGGGAGAGGTAACGTTTAGGAAGAGAACAACAGAGGAAAATCTAGCGAGTCATATAAGGTCGGAAAAATTGATGAGACATTGTGTAAGAGCGAGTTTAGGAGGTATGGAGGATCGGTGGAGGGACGTGAGGAGGGACGGAAATTAGGGATGTGGAGGAGAGTGGCAAAGTGATTTAAAGAGTACATTTGTGAGCAGCAGCGGATATGGGGTAAAAAAGGTGGGAGAAGTAGAAGAAAGGAAGTGAATGGTGAAATAGAGAAATTTGTGAAAAAGAAAAGAGGCCTATGTGAATGGTTGGGGAATAGGAGAAGGGAAGCTGGGAGGAATATAGAAGGGTTTAGAGTGGAAGCAAAGGGGGCGGTGGAGAGGGCGAAGAGAATTGCAAATAATGAAGTGTAGAAAGGTCACAGAAATTTTACTACAGGCATTAATCAGATTCGTAGAAAGCAAATAAAAAAGAAGAAGAGGGAGGGGTTAGGAGGGAGGGTTAAGGAGGGGAAGGGGAAGGGATAGGAGGGGAGAAGACGGTCAGTAAACGATGCACTTCTATTTTAGAGATTTTGAATGAATTGGCTGGAAGCGATGAATGTTTTTTATAATGACGGCGAAGGATTGATGGTGAAGAGGGACGGGAGGAGATATGGAAATACATGGAGATTTTAGGGCTACTAATATTCTTTTCAGGTTAGGGGTATAAATTATTTTTGTGAAATGATACAAGATGGGGGGGGCAAGAGGGGTGAGGAATGGTGGTACAGGTTTATATTATGTTGGGGATAGGAGAGGTTCCATAGGATTGGGAGGCAATGGTTGTTTGGTTCCTTATAAGGGAAAGGGGAATAGGATAGGAGTGTGTAATCTATAGAGGATTTGTCTTTGAGTGTAGTGGGAAGTGTTGGGAGAATACTAATTGCGAGGGTGATAGTTTTAACGGAAGAGGAATGGGGGAGGACAGGAGGGATTAGAGATGGGAAGGGATGTGTGGATCAAGTTATTCAATGAGTGAGAATTGTGGACACGAAAGGGTTTAGAACGGAAGGGAAGGTGTTATGGGTGTTTTTTAATCTGGAGAAAGCTATGAAGAGTAGAAGAGGGGTTGGAAATTATGGAGGGTGCTGGAGAAATATGAGTGGGGGGTAATATAGGTAAAGGTAATTTGGGCATTTTAAAAGTATAGCAGATGTGTGTGGAGTATTTAGGAGGGGAGGTGAGATTTTGGGAGTGGAGAAGAGGTTGAGCAAGGTGGTATTGCCGTTGGCTTTAAAATTTCTCTTATGGAGAGTGTTTGCAGGGAATGAAGAGGTAGGGGAGTGGAGTGGAGGTGAGGATGGGGGTGATAGATGGGAAGTGAACATGAACCATTTGCGGATGATACTACCTGGTGGCGAAGGATTCAGAAGGGTTGTAGTATTTAGTGAAGGAGTTTGAGAGAGTGTGTGGACAAAAGGTCTTAAGATAAATCCATATATTCCTTAAGTGTTTTAGGTGTTTGCAGGAGGAGAAACGATGAGGGGATGGGAGTTAGAGATTGGTAGGAGGTGTAGTATCGGAGAGTAAAGGTTTTCAGATACTTTAGGGATGGATTTGGGTTAAGGGAAGGAGGGATGAAGGAAGCTAAGATCATCGAGTAGGGAGGAAGAGAGATTTGAGTGGTTGAGGCATTATGGAAGGCGGGGATTTATAATAAATCAGATAAGTATTGTTTGAAATTGTGTTCATAGCGGTACTATATGGGTGCTGAAAACTGGGGGTTGAATGCTCGTTTCAAGAAGAAATTAGAAGTGTTTGAGAATGAAGGGTTGAGCGGTTGTGGGGTTTAGTAGAGAGAGAGGTTAGGAATAGGTATTGTTAGGAGATGTGAGTGGAAGAATGGTTTGGTGAGAGAGGCGGAGTAGGAACTGTTAAGATGGTTTGGGACATTGGGGAGGAGTGGAGGAGCAGAGGGTGCGTTAGGAGAGTTTGGGAGGGGGAGGGGATAGGAAGGGGAGAAAGGAAGGGGGGGGCGGGGGGGGAAGGGGAAAACGAAAGAAAAAGGTGGGAATGGATGGAAATACAGGAATGCTTGGAGGAGGGAGGGATGGGGTAGGAGAAGAGAGTAGGGTGTTGGCGAGAGATGGAATGGAATTGAGGAGGTGGGTGAGGGCGAGATGAGGAAATATGTATTTGGAGCTGCCACTACCAATCCGTTTAGCCAACTTGTAAAAATATATTATATATAATATGATAATAATATAATAATATTATATATAATTATATATTATATAATATATATATATATATATTATTATTATATATTTATATATATATGTATTAGTTATATATATATCATATATATAGTATATATTTTATATTATATATATATATATATATATATTATATTATATATATATATATATATTTGGAAGCTTCCAACTCCCCTCCTACGAGAAGAGGACGATCTCGTAATATTGTTCTACCACAGCAAGCAGCTGTGCTCAAAAATCCGTAGAACGAGTGTATCGAATTTATATATGATGTCCGATAGGTCAGCACAGTTTAGTAAAAAGTGTCTTTTATCGTCATTTTTCAGGTATGGAAATCTTTGACAGAAGGAGGTGGGATCATTGTGAAATCTAAATTTATATTCCTGGAGGGATAGATGGTGCCCAGAGCGGAGACGGGAAAGTATGACTTCAGTTTGACGCTTCTAAGTGTGTTCTTTGGGAGATATTTCGGGTGTACGAGCTTAGAGTATGTTGTTGCTTGGATATTCGGAAATCACTCTTTTTTTTAATTGAATGTGGTTGTGTTTGAAAATAGGTGAGTCTGGAAGTGGGGGAGGGTGACAAGTGTTGTATATGTTTTAATAGTATATGGCTGGTGCGATTACTTTCCTTCTTTTAACATGAGTTTGTTGTAATGTTTGAGAGCGATTTGCTGTAAAATTGGCAGCCTATCATGTCAAAATGGGCCCCTATAGGAAGTATGTTTGTTTCTTGCAGGTGGTGGATGGGTGTGGAAGGGAGGCAGTCTGTTATTATTCTTGGAACTTTGGGTTTTAAAACCTCTAGTTTTTTTATGTCGAACTGTGATACTGAGGGTGTCCAGTCGGGTGATGCATAATTTAATATGTCTGAATACTATTATGAGGGAACCTTTGATTTGGTCAAAATTTGTTCCGGTTAGTGTTTTCATGGTGTTTAGTTTATGTGTGACTATAGAGGTAATGTTCTTTATCTGGGAATGAATGTCATTCATGTATCAAAAGTTAAGCCTAGGATGGTTGGTTGTTTAGTAAGAGATGGAGTTTTGTTTGAAAGGAAAACTGTTGGATGTGTATTTAATTTTCTTCTGTCAGGTGTGAGCAATGTGATAGAGAACTTTGGGGAAAGGCAGTCATTCTGTTTGTTAATAGCCATTGTTCCAGTGGTTAATATATTGTTGTAGTTCTTAACTTGCTGTTTTTATAGAGGGACTTTGAGCTGTGATTGTTAGGTCATCTGCATTGCTATTGACTTTTAAAGAGGGATATATAGGTTGTGGTAGTTCGTGCATGAAAGGATTAAAGAATGTTGATGATAGGACTTAAAAGTGTATCGATGATTAATGAATGTGATATAAAATGCAATTTTTTCAGTTTGAAAATGACTTTATCCTGGATTATCTTCGATTGCAAACGTGTTGGTGGTATTTTGAATTGTGACAACAGTGTGTATTGTAAATTCGTCTGCTAGTAATTTCTTTATGTCAGAATCGTCTGCAATGTTTATATAGTGTAATCGGATAAGTAGAGTGGTGAGTACTGAATGTTTTTGCTAACAAATGTTATGTATACCGTTGCAGAGGGGTTGTAGCGAGGGGAAATTTCTATTCAGCCGCGACTTAACCTGGTAGATACTTTAGAGATATTGTAGAGAGTAATATATCGGTTAGACAGAGCTGTGTTGCATTGTGGTGGTACTTGTTGGGTTTCATTATATTGATCATATGTGCGTGCTTCCAAAAAGGCGAGTATTGAATATTTGGGCTAGGACTGCTATGCTTTAGTTCCTAGGTGTTTGAGGGTGATATTGTATATTTTATTTAGAAATTTTTTTATGATGATGAGTACATCTAGCTAGCTTAGTTATTTTTAATTTTGCAAGTCGTTTATCGCTAATTTTAGAATAGTTTGACACAATAATATTCTATAGAGGAATTTTATTATTTTGTTTGCAGATAGCATCTTGGGTTGGTGGGGGTTATGCGTGAAGTATTATTTTTTCATTGTTCGAAATATTTTTTGGTGTTGGTTTTATGGTCTTGCGCTTAAATTCAATGTTGCCAGTTTTTGTTTTTAGTCAAGTTAATTAATTGGTTTATTCTATTATTGTGATCTATGATTTGGTTTATTTGGTCTTGAGTTGGGTGTCTATTTTGTCGGAGGGAGTTCCTAATTCTTTTTAGGATATATATTTCTGGCAAAAGGTTCGGATTGAAATGTTTACAGTAACCTTGGAGACTGTATTTCTTAGATGCCTTTAAAATGGTTTTGTTGAAGTGTTGCATTGTTTTGCCGAGAGACGAATGCTAGCTAACTGGAGGTATTGTAGTTCTTGTTCAATAGAAACAGTGTAAGCTTGTCAATTTGTTTCTTAGAGTTAGTGTATATTATTTTAAAAGATGTTTGTGTGGGGTGGGGTGTTTATGTTGAATTACAATTAGTATTGGAATATGATCACAGGATAAAGAGTAAAAGATTTCCAATGTTAAGGAAACCTGAATTTGGAGGGAACAGAGAAAAGTCTCGGTGAATGTGGGATTCTTATTATGTTGGAATGGCTGTCGAGTAGGTTGGTTTCTGCTGTTGAAGATGCTGAGTGTGTGCAAATTGTCTAAGAGTACATCGACTATTCGTGAGGGTATTTGTGTATTTAGCCAAGCAGGGTGATGAGCAATAAATGTTCTCGGTCAGTGTCTTATTATTATATTGGGTTAGGAGTGATAAGTCTGGAACATAATCCTGGGGGTAGTGTTTATAGGAGGGATGAAGGTTATTGAAATTAATTAAAATGTATGTTTTTTTTATTGATTTTTACTTGTATTGATTGACACGAGGAGGTTTGTTTATGATAAAATGTGTGTGGTTTGCGGTGTTTCGTAATTGAATAATTATGTGTATTTGAATAACTAGACTGTGATTGAAAGGATCCTTATCTTGCCTTAAGATTGTGTAATTTGGAAATTCAGAGAGGTATATGTCTGGTGTGAGATTAGATTCCTGCATAAGTGCTATGTTTATATTTAATTTAATTAAGGTATGGAGAGTTTTTCTGTCTATTCTTACTATCTTTAATATTTAACTGAAGTTTGTTGATTGAATTATGCTTGTGGGTGATGTGAATTTCTGTGTGTAAATCTCCACATGATTGACAGGACCATATTGGAGAATATTGATTGAGGATTTGGAGGTTAGTGAACTTTATATGAAACAAGAGTCGGTAGATATTGAAATTTACTGATGCTTCTCCTCGAGTTAATGGTATATTACAATTTGGACAGATATATGCTCTGGGACCTGGATAAGATTAATAGGAGGAACTGGGGCATGTACACCGGTCTTATACACCTCAAGTGCAAAAAAGGTGGAATATATATATATATATATATATATATATATATATATTAAATATTTATAGGTGTTATAATATAAAGAAAGACATAATATATTATGAATATATCTATACTAATATTATATATATATATATATATATATATATATATAGTATATATACTATATATATATATTACTATATATATATATATTTATAATAACAAAAAAAAAAAAAAAAATATATATATATATATATATATATATATATATATATATATATATATATATATATATATATATATATCATATATCTATTTCTCATACCTGTATTGTTTTACTATATGATATAGTATACTATCATATTCATATATATATATATTATATATATTATATAATAATAATATATAATATAAATATTCTTATATCTAGGAAACCTGGCTAGATCTTAAACGATCCAGCATTTAGGGCAGTGGAAGCAATTCTTAGGACGCAAGCGGAATGTTCTATTATGTTTCTGACAAAAATTCCTAAATACGAAAAATGTGTGAAATGGCTTAAAAACAATATTGATTCACTTGGATATTATTTTATAGAAGGAAATACTCCAAATAAACCATTTGATGTTCTTATTCATGGCGATTGCTGGACAAACAATATGCTTTTCAAGTAAGTTATTTGGGAAAAAATCCACCAAAAAAAAAAATCATTTTTATTATCTCGGGGTCGAGATTAGATTAACCATTAAATATTGTTTACATTTTCTAATGCGTTCACTTGTGCAAATTAAATTTTCTCTTCAATATTTGGAAAACCTTTCACATGCGTAATTTTAAAGACATATGGCATTTACTCTGTAAAAATTTGTCAGCCATATTACGAATTTTAAATAAAATATAATTAATTTCCATTAAATAAAATATAATTAATTTCCATGGTTTTTAAAACCAAATTTTCAAACCGTACATCTTTTTAAATATTATTGTATTCTTTTCATGCAGGATAAAAATCAAAACTTGATAATACTATGAAAAATAAAACTACGGCAATATTGAGAAATTATAAAATTGTCATTTCAACTATAATTGGATAATTATACTATATATATATACTATATATATATATTATATATATATATATACTATATACTATATCCTATATATATATAATATATGCTATAGTAATTATATATTATAATATATCTATATATATATATATAGTATATATATAAGTTGACCTCTTACCGAAAATAGCCACAAATTAAGGTAATTTCAATTTCAATTAGGTCTTAGGGTAACATAAATTACAATATAGGAAGTTAGAAACCTTAAGCGTAACCTAACCGCTAACCGCTACTATTAACGGAGTCAACCTCTTATAAAATGTATATATATATAATCATATATATATATATATATATTACTATATATAAAATTATATAATATATATATTATATATTATATATATATAATATATATATATATATATATATATATATATATATTATATATATATATAAAATCATGCAAAAGACTTCCTCCCCAAGACTGGAGGGTAAGGTGCGCAACATGCACCGAACAGAAAAGTAAGTCGAAGAATATGACGCATGAAAAAAAAGCCGCCTCACCGCCCCCTTTATACGCTTTTAGTGAGAAATCATCCCATTTAGCTACCTACAGATTACCACAACGGAACCGCGACGGATCCCGACTATGTATCTCGTAATGTAGGGTTTATTCTTGGCCAAGAGGAACAAAACCATATCTCCTCACATCACCTTGCCATTTCCTTCCTTATTATGCTATCTTCCTTCTGCTCTGCCCAACTCAATCACTTTCTTCTTCGGTCCCCAGCTCGTCGATTCGCATTCAAACTCACTACTAATACAGCTTCTTAATCCAACGCGACCTATCAATTCCATCCTTACTACATAATCAATCATCTCAACGTACTTTCATTATTCTCTCATTTACCCACTTCTTCACACCACGCAACTTCTTAATGTATTTTCACTACATTTTTTTCAATTCTTCTCAGCACCTAACAACGCCCACAAAGATTTGTCGCCATCTGTAACATTTTACTTTAGATTATATACTCACCTATTTCCTTGACGCAGGTCTCCACTACTATACATTAACACAGTACAACATAATCCTATTAAAACCCTAGCGCAGCTCAACTAGTCTTTCATCCAGGCAAGGGATTTAGTTGCACAGCCACTCCTGAGATTCAGTTCAAGATTCACACCTTTCCTACTCACGTCTGCCATCATCCGTTCCTCTTTTGCATCCAACATTATATCCTAAATATTTAAACTCAGACACTTGTTCCAGCAACTCACCATATAAAATAACTTCACACCAAGGATAGTTCTCACCCACAACCGTAACATTACTTTTATCTACGTTTACTTTCAAACTCATCCTTTTACATACCCTGCCAAATCTTCCTAAAAATCCTCTCAAAATCTCTTCTGATTCGCCACATCAAAACGGCAAATCATCACCAGCATATTATTATAGGTAGGGCACCCTCTACACTCTTTCATTCTCTAAAATTCTACTAACACCATCCCCTGCACCCCCACCTCTAATTCTTTCATACCCCATCATATACCAAATAAAATACAGCCACTCCCTATTAATATTAATCCAACCACTTTCGACTTCATTTATTCTTGCACATTCTTCACTATTGTCATATATATACTTTTCATTCCAGTCAGAAGCCTACCACTAACACCATATATCACCAGCACCTGCCGTAGAGCTTCCCTATTAGTTCTATCATATGCCTGTTACAAATCCATAAAACCTAACTACAATTTACTCTTCTTCTCTCATTTTCTCATAATCATTTTTGTTTCAATGTAAAGATTTGATCCATACATCCTCTACCCTTCTAAACTGAAAACACCTTGTACTTCATTAATCACGTCCTTCAGTCACTCGACCGGCACTCTTATGGCCAAGATACCAGTATAGTATCTTCCTTACATAGCTCAATAAACTAATTCCCTATAGTTCCTACAGTTACCCGTTATATATATATATATCATATACTAATATATACATATAATATATATATATATATATATATATATATATATATACTATATATATATATATATATATATACATATACATATATATATATATATATAATGTATGATATATATATATATATATATATATATATATATATATATATTTACTATATATAATATATATATATATATAATATATATCTATATACTATGTCATATATAGTATATATACTATATATATATATATTATATATATATATATATATTACCTATATATAAATAATCTAATATTTATAGTAAAAATAAATATAATATACTATATATTTACTATATATACTATATATATACTATATATATACAATAATATACTATATATACTATATAATATATATACTATATATATATATATATATATATATATATACGTCATATATATACTATACATACACGTATATAATAAAATTATACTAGTATATATATATATATATATATATATATATACTATATAATATAATATATATACTATATACTACTATATATATATATCATATATATATATATAATACTATATATATATACTATACAATATACTATATATTGTATATTTTTGTACATCCATTCTTTGTATCTGTTAGGTATGCCTGTTAGGCGCTACTGCCTCTAGGAATCTCTATAAATATTTCGTATCTTCAAACGTTTTCGTTCTCCTCTATCTTCCTCTATTGTCCTTGCTCTACGTTGTACAGCCTCCTCCACCGAATCCATCCATCTCTTCCTCGGTCTCCTGCTGGTCTCCTCCTTATGGTCTCCAATCCATGATCTCTCTTAATCTCTCCCCTTCTCTCATTCTTTTCACATGTCCAAACCATCTTAACCCATTAATGCCCACTTTGTCTATTTAATGACACCAGAACATGAACGTCATACAACATTTAAAAAAAAATAGCATATATGTTTTATGTTTTAACAACTCGGCAAAGCGTTTGCTGAACTAATAATTATTCGAGAACGAAAACATTTTTAACACCTCAATTGTTTTATAATTCATTTTTATCATAGAGTAATTTCAGTAGTAAAATTTTTTATGAAGGTGAGTGTTGACAAGCGTCGACTTGTAAGTGTTTTTTGGGAGTGTTATAAGTTTGGCTGTTATTTATTATCTCTTTATTTATTTATTGGTGATGTTACTGTGAGCTGAAATTGTGTGAGTCCATTTCATTAGTTAATATTTTTCAGTGATAACATTATATGATATAATATTTTCTATTAGATCACATGTGGGAATGTAACGTTATACAAAATTTGAAATTTTTTGTATTGTGAACGACTCAGAAACTTTCGATTTCATCTTAACTAGCTATTGTAGGGTTGAAATATATCCCTAAATTTAAGTAATATATTATACGTAAATATATATATATATATATATTACATATATATATATATTATATATATATATTATATCATATATTATATATATATAATTTCCGCACAATATAGCCTTTAAAAAACGTATCATTATACGAGATGCAGAGGAATTGTTAGTACTGAGATTGATGCAGCAGATCCTGTTGAAATTGTTCTCAATCCATCTCAGGATGGTGGGAACTTTAATAGAGATAATGCCAAAGGTGATGCAGAGGAATTTACCACAAATGTTAAAGACATTGGAAAGGGAGTTTTATCTCAAACAGCAGAGCTAAGAGCAATTAGAAAAGGACTTTCGATAGATATTCA
>JABUQX010115025.1:15000-17500 GCA_015478945.1 Trachelipus rathkii
TGAGTGGATAGAGTTAGATGTGCTAGGTGAGAAGATCATTAATGGAAAGTAGGAATAAGTAGGAGATAAGACAGAACCCTGAGGTACACCACTATTTGACTAGAATAAAGAAGAGTCGCCCCATCAACTCACACGCCCGGTATTTTAAGAGAATTTGAAGAGATTCTAGACATACATTATAGCCAAAGAGAAGAGGAAAAACCTAAATGAGAGGGGAGCTTGGAGAGCAGTGACGCGTGCCATACCTCGGCTCATTAATGCTTATGGATATGTAGCGCGCACCACGCACAGTCTACCGAATAGTTCCTAGAGATGAAATCAATCAATTTATCGGTTTAGATAGGAAAGTATAATCGCAGAAAGAACCTCTAGCCTGAAGCCGTACTGGCTATCGGAAAGAAAGGAATGAGTTTCCAGATTGATCTAAGAAGTGAGAGGTGAGAAGGGTTTCAAAGATCTTAGTAGATAATACTAAGTGAGAGCTCTAGCGCTATAGTTTGAAGGATCATGAGCGGCTTTCCTTATTTCGAATAGGTTGGACATTGTGCGGAGCTTCACAAACTGAGGAAAAGTGCTCTGTATTGAGACTAGGGAGTATACGTTGAACGAGGGGCGGGGAATAGCCACGGGCACACTCCCTTCAAAAACTTGTGGGAGGAATGCCATCTGGCACCCGTCTTCTCATCCTCATAGGATTCTCAGGGTCTATGCACCCCATCAACTGTTAATAACAGGCCAAGACCATAGGCCACGCTGAGAGGAGAAGGAGGAAGAGAAATGCCAGAATCGTCTCGGGTTGAGTTAGTGGAAATAGAAGGCCGAGAGATTGGGCCTTTTCATTGAAAATTAACCAACAGAACATCAGAGGAAAGGGAGATTTTAGCAGAAGTTGGCCTAGAGATTTTTTTGTAAAGGCCCAGAAAGAATTTCGGTCAGTAGGAGAAACGCAAGGGTTAGCGGCAGTTTTTTCGTTCGAAAAGGGGGATGATAAAAGCGCCGTTTGGCTCGTAGAAGTTAATCCCCTGCAAACGATTTCTAGCTGAATGAAAATTTGGCGAGAGTGATTGGAGAACGAGAATTTTCCACCCCCCGATACGCACTGTCTCTAGCCCTGAATGGCCAGAGAACAAGCACGAACGAAGCATGGATTATGAGGAGAGAAAGCTTTAGTCTAAAGAAGGAATGAACTTGCTAGTTCCGCATCAAGATTAGAGCTGCCTCCTTATGCTTTTAAATTTTATACATCCAATCTTATTCCTACCTGAGGTAGGTCGCAATTTGCTATCATCTGCAAAACTTGTAACCCTTAATTTAAGTCCCTGTCTAAATATTTTATACATATATATGAGGACCCCTTGACCTAAGAAATCGTTACGGATCACAAACATGTCTCCTCATTTCCATTACTAATACTTTTCATATTATTAATTATTATTATTTTTATTATTATTATTATTATTATTGATTATTATTATTATTATTTAATTATTATTAATTATTATATATTATTATAATTATTATAATTATTATTAGATTATTTTATTATTAATATTATTATTATTATTATAATTATTATAATTATTATAATTATTATTATTATTATTATTTATTTTATTAATTATTATTATTATTATTATTATTATATATTATTATTATTATTATATTATTATTATTATTAAGAAGAATAAAGAATCAAAAAATTTTGATCTCTTAAATAATTTCGGAGGGTTGAACCTGAAACCCCCTGTCTACAGCTTTGTATATATATATATAATATATATATATATATATATTATATATCATATATATATATATATACTATATATATATATATATATATATATATATATATATATATATATATATATATATATATATATATATATCGTATATAATTTATGAATGCTTTTTTAGCTCGTATATTATATATATAATATATTATATATATATATATATTATTTATATTATATATATATATATATATAACTATATATATATATATATATATATATATATATTACTATAAATATATATACTATTAAGTAAATTTATGCTTCTCTAATTAGACCATATCAGTGGCTGCAGTGACCATTATGCCGGTCATGGCCAATAATATATATATATAGTATATATTATATATATATATATATATATATTATATATAAATATATATATATATATATATATATTAATATACTATATATATTATGATATATATTATATATATTATATATATATTATAGATTATAATTATATACTTACCTTATTTGAATATAAAATCCATCCTCCTTTCCTTTTTTATGAATTCATTTATAATTCTTTCATAAAAATCTTCTGAATTTCTTAACTTCAAGAGAAGGTTCCTTTCTATTGACATCATTGAAATACTTGACAATCGAGTTTCGCTTGTTGTATTCCTCTGATATACTTTAATTCTTTTCAACAGAAAAGCTTCTTTCTACTGTTGCTGTTGTAGATGGTATCGTAGCAATGAGCTGGC
>JABUQX010115026.1:0-15000 GCA_015478945.1 Trachelipus rathkii
AAGAGAGAGATATTTCTCTTTCTCTCTCTCTCTTCTCTCTCTGCTGCTCTCTCTCTCTCTCAGTGGCGTAAATAACGCCCCCGCAAGCCCCGCGGTGGCGGGGGGCGCGGGAGCTGAGAGGCCGCACGGCGGGCAAGAGGGATGAGCATTTTTTCGATGAAAACTCCATAATAAAAAAGCCTCTCTCTCTCTCTCTCTCTCTCTATATCAATATATATATATATATATTAATATAATATTATATATATATTTACATATATAATAATATATATAGTATTATATTATAATATATTAATATATATATAATATATATTATATATATATATATATACGATATAATTTTAACCAAATTGATATTTGATATTTTTTTTAAAATAATCCCATATATATCGATATGTCGATATTTTTTGTTTTATGAGTGGGACGTACATGACCCTGCAGACGCAACATTCAAGCGAAAAGTCGCCTATGCCAGAGTATGTGCATTGTGGCAAATCAATAACCTAACTTAGTCCTTTGAAATGAATTGCTGTAAAGGAGATTACAGAAATGATTGTTTTATGATGTGATTAATGAGAATATATGGATATTTCAGTCAGAGTCTTCCAAGATGGCAATCCCTGAAAGAAGAAATTTCTTCAGAAATCTGCATGGTCAACAAAACTGTTAAAAGACTGTGACCAACTAGATGGTCTTCAAGGTTCGATTGCTTGTTGGCAGTTAATTAAAGTTAATTTTATTTATATTTTGAACTGTTTATCAAAAATCATCATAACTTCAACAAAGAGCTCTGAAGTAGTTGAGGCGACAGCATTAAGAAGACAAATGTCTTCTTTTCATTTTATTTAATGCTTGTGTTTCAAAGCAAAATTTTATAAAGTATTAACATCACTTCTAAAACACTCCAAAAATCAGACATATCCCTGGATGAAGCTTCCACTCTTTTAGAAAGGTGTGTCACCAAACTAAACCAGTTGAGGGAGAGTTTTACAAGCTAGTGGAAGAGGCGCAGGAAATTGCAAGTAGCTGGCAAATTGAGACTTCATTGCCTACTAAACGCAAAAGCAAAGTGACAAGCTTCTTTGATGAGTCTTTCTAAAGATGTTGACTTTATTGATCCTTTGCACAATTTCAGGGTGTGGGTTCCTTAGCATGGAGACATTCGCGCATTATACTAATAGGCCAAGTGAATCGGAGGGGTACCAGAGTATGAGGAAGGTGAAAACCGATGTTTTGCTTATTAGACCCGTAGCGAGCCCTAGTGGACACTTGCGACAAACTAGAGTAAGAGAGGAATTGGAGTGCTGCTGACAAGTTTGTACAAGCAAAAGTATGAAGCCGACGTGACAAGTTCTTTAGTTTCGAAAGATTGTCTGCTTCAGGGAATGTTGTGGCAAGTGGAAAAGTAAAGAAATAAAAGAATGACAAAAATATACAAGTGGCAGAATATTTGTTGATTGAAAATAATAATAGTTGTCTTGTAGTATTCCAGGCGTGTGTACAGCTTTTTATAATGTTTCTGGCTACTCCCCAGTAGACTTCATGCATCTGCTGAGCAAGATTTTTTTTATGAAAACATAAAACTAATAAAAAGTTAATTTGAGAAGTACCATGACGACCGTGAGGTTAAGTGAATTGGCTGTATACTTAGCATAGAGTATGATCGGGCTCGCCCACTGGACTTGGAGAAATTTAGCGCGAACAGTTTGTTGTGGATTGCAAAGAGACGAAGGGGATTAATGATCATTTAGAAGACTATTAATGTAAAGTTAAAAGGTAATGAACAAATGTTGTACTTGTTTTAGTTAAGTAAGTTTTTTCTGGCTTTGTACTTTTACCGAATAACAGTAAGTGTAAAAGTGTTTAAAAATGCGCATCTCTTTATATATATGATATATATATATATATAGTATATATATGATATATATATATATATATATATATAATATCTATATATAATATATATATATATATATATATATATATCTAATATATTAAAAATTAATTATTAAAAATAATTTATATATATTATAATATAAACCTTTTTTCATTGGTAATTAAACTTGTGGGATCTTTTGTAATGCTAATGTGATTTTTCTTTGAAATGAACAAGAAAACTTTTTTTTGTTCATTCAAGTTTCCAAAATCTCTATCCCACCCCGTCCATGACTAAAGGGAGCGCACAAAATAAGTCGCGGGGGGGCGCAACTGACCTTTTGATTGAGGTACTCTCTCTCTCTCTCTCTCGTCTATATATATATAGTATATATATATATATATAATATATATAATATATATATAATATATAGATATATATATATATAATAATATATATACTATATACGTATATATATAATTATATATAATTATATATAAATACGAATATTAGGGTTAGTCACCGCTTCCCCCTTTTCATACCTAATAAAATGGTAATATTTAAACATGGCACAAACAATTCCCATAAATTAAGGATTCTAATTGGCAGATATTAAATTTCAGGTGGAAAATTTTCAGAAATTACGACACTTTATAGCAATAACTCTTTTTTTAGATCTTTCCCTACCCCCTTTTAACTCAAGATTTCTCAACTCCCATTATGCTCGAACTCAGTCTGCCCCCCGCATCAAAAACCTATTCCCACTATACCCCCCCCCTCGTCTCCCTTATTTGGTTAATAGCTCCCTGCCCCCAACTTATTGTCCCCATTTTAGTGCTAACGGCTAAAAAATAATCCAGAAAACGCCCTAATTCCCCTTGTATGGTTCTTTCAAGTACTCAATTATAGGGGTCTAGGAGTTCTGAGTTTCTTCGCGCTTTGAGGGAAACAATGTTAGCCCAGCATGAATAAAGGGTACTTAAATCAGGCTTCCTATATGTCACAAGTTATTATTATTAATTATTAATTATTACACAGTATAATTATATAATTTATTATTATTATTATTATTATTATTTAATTATTATTATTAATTATTAGTAAATTTATTTTCGTATTTTGTTTGTTTGTTTTGGTATAAATGACTTGTTAAATATTTTTTTAATTAATTATTATGGATATGATTAATTATTATTTCGGATATAATGTAAGATAAATTTATGTTCGTATTTTAGATTATTATTATTATTATTAATTATTAATGTTTATACGACTCTCGGCCGTCAGAGTTTTTGATATGTTCGTGTTTTTGTTTTTTTATTATATGTTTGCTAGGTGTTTTGATACTAGCATGATTTAAGTGGTAACGGGACATGAATTCAAAAGTTCGGATAGTTTAAATAATTTTTTAAAAATCACATTTTATTATTAAATATTTTATTCAAAATGAAATAATTTTCGAATAATTACAGGTATATGATTTTACTTACATGTTTTATGTAACACTGTTTTTTTTTTTTTAATTAATTAACTAAAACCATAGGTTATGTTAGGTTAGGTTAGGTTAAACCTAACCTAAAACCTAAGCCTGGTATTCGTTAATTAAAAAAATATGAACATAAATCATTAGTACTTAAAAATAGATAGGTAATTATCCGAAAGTATTTCATTTTTGAAGAGAAGAATTATTAATAGGTAATTATGAGATTGTGTGTAAAAAATAGATATTAGAAATATGTGCCGGAACCTTTGAATCATGATCCGTTACCGACAACAACTAAAATAAATGCGGTGTATGTAGGTATCTATATTCCTAACGCCAATATATTAAGTAAAAAAAAAAAAATAAAAACTGACGGAGTCGTAAAAGTAACAGGTCCTATATACTTTTGAATCCATGTCCTTTACCACTTAAATTCATTGTTGGTATCATATACTAGAAATATATTTAAAAAAAATCAAAACTGGCGGAGTCGTAAAACATAATAGGTCCTTATTATTATTATTATTATTATTATTATTATTATATTATTATATTATTATTATTATTGATTATTATTATTATTATATTATTATTATTATTATTAAAATAATAATAATAATAAAATAAACAATAATAATAAATTTATTTAGCATTAAGAATAAAAATTATAATATAATATTATAATTAATTATATAATAATAATTAATAATAATAATAATTATAATAATAATAATAATAATAATAATTATAATAATAATAAAAATAATAATAATAGTAATAATAATAATATTTTTATTATAAATAATAATGAAGTAATAATAATAATAATAATAATAATACTATAATAATAATGAATAATAATAATAATAATAATAATAATAATAAATAATAATCGGGCAGGTTGCAATTTCACATTTATTCGTCTATTGAATTAGATTGACAATGAAGTTGTAGTAATTTTGTCGTGGAGGAGGGGGTGGGGGGGGGGGCTGCTGAGCACGATTTTTTACCCGGTTTTTCTCAATGAGGTCTTGATCTTGCTCTACACCCCTCCTCGTTCATCGTATTCATAAAACGTTTTCTATCTCAATACACCCAAAGTGCTTTCTTTGGCAAGTATATATACAGTAGTGCAACTAGGGCCTATTATCACTTGAATATTAGTATATTAGTAATCTGGTGTATGTATTGTTGTATGAGTATTACTTCGGCAACAACCGAACTAAAATATATTTAATTGATCATTTTTACACGCATTTTTAGAAATATAAGTGGATTAATTGTATAGCTAATAGGAATGCTTCATAGGATTCTAAGAAATTTTTCCTCGAGCGTCCCCAGTTTTCTGTTCAATATTCAGAGAGACAACTAAAATATGTTAAAGTAACTCGTTTCCGGAATTAATTAGTCAAATATCAATCAATCAGTCAGCCGGTTGAAGGTTAGTAAATTAAGTTTGGCAGAATAACATACTATTGAAATATTTGATGCATGATGATTGAGTGAATTTTTGTCATCGGTAATTTAATAGTTTTTTGATGTTTAATTAGACGTAATATATAGTTTGTACATACTCCATCCCGTAAATCGTGTTCCTCGTCTACATTTAAGAGTAAATTTAAGAGAGTAACTTTATTTTCATAATAATTTCTATTTAACATAAATATTATTGTGGGTTTACTTCTTCTCACGCTCTCTCTCTCTCACTCTCTCTCTTGTGAATTAACAAGCTTTATATACTTTACAAATTGGCACTTAAGCGCTAGTAATGCTCACACACTCCCACACTCCCTTACACCTATATATGTGGAAATTTTACACTTCCACATCAACAAGCAAATATAACTGACTTCGTAAAAAGAGCTAACTTAGCCTATTTTGGCATAAAACTTGGGGACCAAGATAAATCTTGGACTTCACATAAAGCCTGCTCTATATGCATTGAGAGACCTGCGACATTGGACGAAGAGAGAGAGAGAGAGAGAGTGAGGAGCTCACATCGCTCACGCTTTATGATTCCATAACTGCGTAATTTAATCACTCGCTTCTTCTACTTACTAAATGTTATTGGTACTTAGGACATAGAAAAATTTAAAGAATTTTTTTTAACGACTCTCAACATCATTCGCTACAAAGGCTTCGCAAACACACCCACACACAAATGAAATGTTCAGAACTTTGGGTGATACACTTTGATAAATTCATAAACCAAATTTCTGTGCTTTCGTTATAGGAGAGAGAGAAGGAGAGCCATGAGATATGGCGTATGAATGTACTGAGCGTATAGACCGATTCGCACTCTCTATATATGAGAAAGAGAGAGAAATAGAGAACTTTATCGAGTACCAATATTCGACATTGGCTATGCCGACACAGTACTCTAAACATGTCCAATGAGATTCCGCAGTTGCCAGAGATTCAAGGGTTATCAAAACGTCATAAATTAGATGAAGATGGTTCGTCTGAGAGATATAGAGAGAGATCCTGAGAGTATCGCAAACGATCGGTGTTACGCCAGGCAGGGTTGAAATAATCTTGTAAGCGATCTAATTTGCCAAAAGGGCTGTGAAAATTTTTTAGTTTCAAGAGTTAAATTGAATAAGGTGCTTACTTCAAGCACTTTTAAATCATTTAGGAGAGAAGATAGAATAGTGTATTTTGTTGTGACAATAACTATGGTTTTTAGTGGAATGTTAATTGAGTCTTACATGCAATTGATTTCGCTCTTGTTTTTTTAGAACAGTTCGAAATAGTCAAGTTAATGTGTATGTATAATCAATCTACATCGGCTCGAAACCTAAGGGAAAGGAGCCGCCGTCTCCACAAGTGTGTTTCGCGCGCACCACGAGAAAAGAAAAGATGAACATAAGAGTAAAGGTTTTTAAATATCTTACAGAAATATAAGGGTAAGTGCTCGCACTGGAAGAGAAGCGGAGAAAGTAATTCCAGGGATAACAACGAGGTATACTAAAATATCCTGCATGCCTTTTCTTATGTGGCAGCAGAGCCAAAGCAGAAAATTATTTTTAACATATTTGAGAGCACGAACTGATTTCACTTACTATTGGTGAGAAAAAAAAGGAAAGATAGTAATTTAAGGTATCCACATTTAGTGAGGCAGCAGTACAAAATGCAATATATTATTCTAGATAGAGAGAGGGTATCTCTCACAGCTCCAACGAGATAGGTGTTTCATATGTTTTAGTTTATTTTTTCAGCGATGTAATGGGGTGTTGCACATTAAGTGCTTGCTGCGCTGTTTTAGACGAGTGTAATTGTTTTACTGTTATGGTTTAATATTTCGACCAGACTTCACGATCATCCTGAGAGAGAGGGGGAGTAAAAAAGGTTAGTGCATGTTGAGTGAGAGTGTTACTGTTTTTAGACTGTGTGCTCATACCGTAGTTTTAGATAGTATAGTAGGTTATAATTCTTATATTCCTTCTCATCGATATATAAACTAGGTTTTGAGTGTTGTCTATTTTTTTTTTTTAGATTTTTTTAAACGGTTTTTAGCACAGCACTTGCGCTCATTTGGGTGAGAGTAACGAGTAGTTGTCGATATGTAATGTTATACTCTCGCGCATGTCGTAAGTTTTTGATGCAGATAAGTAATTCGTTCATGATTTTTTTGTTGTCGCTAGTAAATTTGTGAGGGAGGTGGTGGGTGGCGTGAGTGGTTTATGAAGATTTAATACATTAGATGCGAAGTTATAAGTTATGTAAGATCATACTTCATTAGTAAATAGGGGTACTCTACGCGTCTCTCACGCGATTTTACGGTTTTTTTTGTATGTTATGAACAATTTTAACCACTATGGTACTTTGGTTTTCTGTCTGTTTGTTTTTTGTTAAGTTTGTTTTTGTTTTGTTTTGTTTGTGTGTGTGCGTGTGTGATGGCAGATTTGCGACAAACAGCGGCGTGTTTCGTAGCTCGGACCTTTACCTAACATTCGCGGGCTTACAATCTACTTCGCTGGACGCGTCCGTGAACTAGAGACTACGTAATACCTACATGCTCGTATACCAGATACACTTCTGTGTGTTCTTGCGCGCTATATATATATATGTCTGTGAGAGCCGCAGGATGGCTACATGGAATTGTCATCACCTATATACTCGTTTAATATATCCACTATAACTTGTTTCATAATTTCCTGTCTAAAGGGTGGAGTAGTCCGCAATGTAAAGCATAAACACTCCTGGTAAATCACCGGACTGCGCGAGAATCTCGAATCTCCTAACCTTCGAGATGGTTCACTGGGTGGCTTTAAAATTCTTCTTCTTGCGTACTCAACAATGTATGTGCTTGTGCTATATGAGCTACTGGGACTCTCTATCCTAAAGAGACAGTAGTCTTGAGAAGCACATATGTTTCGAGAAGAGATCAACACTCACTCTCATAGAATATCTGGTTATAATCTTCTCATAAAATACTGAGGTCCTCTATTAGGGGATTTCAATGTACACAACACTGATGGTTGGGGTCCTCTCATACGACTGATTTAGGTTGAGAAGGAGGCCGAAGTCATTTAATATTTTTCAGCGATCTGGAGCAATTAAATTAAAAAACCCACGACACTTCCGGATCCTCCCATTCTTACCATTCTACTGAAGCCAGGGGGAGAAGCAAAGTGGGCTATAATAGGTACCAGACTTGCAGGGGCGGACGGCGTAGGCAGAGGTAGGGTCCAGTTGCTAGGCGCGTCGAGGGTGGCATCCACTGGACCTAAGTGTTTCACCCACTAGTGCCTATAGGGCTCTCTAAAAATTTAAAATTTATACACCACCTTGCGGCTCCTATGGTAATCTAACCACAACCTTATATCTCTTAATTTTAATACTTTCTCTCCAACAGCTCCATCCTGCCCTACGGTTTTTTTCCTGGGCACTTTCATCGGCCGAATTGGGGGGGGCCTTGCATTTGGGCTTCTACGTGCGGCGCGTCCCTAGGGCTTAAGCTATAACAAGTGTGGAATGACTGCTGTGGTTGACTTGCCTGGTGACAGAGCACGCTATCGAGCTTCTCTCGCATGAAGGTGGGAGGCTGTAATCGTTAATGGATGAGTCAGGTTCATTGCTTCTTCCGACCATAAGTTCTTTCACTCTCATCGATCCATCGGTTCGGTCGTGCGTCGTGTCTCTGGCGCATTCAGGCTAGAGAAATGCGTATGCGGGGTGGCAAAATTCTCGTTCTTCTATCACTCTTGTTAATTTCATTCAGCTAGAAATCGTTGCAAGGATACCTTCGACGAGCAAGCGGGCTTTTCATCAAACGAAAGTGCGTTAACCTCCTTGGGTTCTCCTACTGACAAATCTTCTGGCCCTCTTCGACAAAAACATCGTCTAACAACTTTGTAAATGCTATTTTTGCCTTCTCTTATTCAATCTGAATGGTTTCTGTTCTAATTCTCATACTAAAAAGGCCAATCTCTTCGGCCTTCTATTTTCCTCTAACTCAACTCTGGATGACTCTGGCATTCTTCTTCTGCTATCTCTCTCTCTCAGGTGTCCTGTATGCCTTTGCCTGTGATTACATATGATCGGAATGCTCTGCTCCTGAATCTATTGAAGCGTTAGGAAGGCGGGTTGGGCCGGCATGGACATCCTCCCCAGTTTTTTGAGGGAAGTGTGGCTTCCGTGCTAGCGCTTCCCTGCGTGCAACTATATTCTCTACTGTCTCAATACTACACTTTCCCTCAGTGTTGGAAGCACGCACATATCCAACCTATTACGAAAAAGGAAGCCGCTCTGATCCTTCTAACTATCGCCCTATAGCTCTCGCTTGTATTCTATCTACCGCTACCGTGGCAGCAAACGGTGAAGCGCGTAGTCGCATGGCACGGATCGCGGTTCGAATTCCCTAGTTTCGGATCCTAGGTAAGAAATTACCTAGAAAGTTCCCCCTCCTTGAATAGGGCTATGCCCGTGAGGTGTAAACTTTTATTTTAAAAAAAAAAATCTAAGATCTTTGAAACCTTTCTCAAACTCTGCATTTCTTAGATCAATCTGAATCTCATTCACTTTCTCCCGGTCGCCAGTTTATGGCTTTTCAGCGCTGCTACGAAGATCTTAGACAGGCGATACCAACTTTTCTATCTTACTGATTTATGGGTTTTCCGCCCTTAGGAACAATTGGGAGACTTGCGTGGTGGCGCTTGACATTTCCAAAGCATTGGAATGAGTATGGCACGCGTCACTACTCTCCAAGCTCCCCTCTTTTGGGTTTCCTCCTTCTCTTTGCTTGCTTATGTCTAGTTTTTCTTTCAAATCGCTCAATATCGCTGTTTGTTTGATGGGGCGACTTCTTTTCCTTTCTGTCAATAGCCGTGTTCCTCAGGGTTCTGTCTATCTCCTACTTTTATTCCTAACTTTCATTAATGATCTTCTCTCACCTGCACATCTAACTCTATCACTCATATGCCGATGAATCGAACCTCCATTCTTCAAGTCATTTCAATCTACTCCCCCTTTTACTTCTAGAATAGTCCCCGCTTAATCTTCCGATTCTATTCTCGCTGATTCTGGATAGAATTTACCGGTTGGGATCGGTCTTCAACTTGTGAAATTCATTCTTTAAAAACCCAACTTCTACAAATCCTCCCTCTCTAAGACACCTCTAACTTTCCTATCTCTTTCGAACGGTCTCTCGTCTCTCCTTATGACAATATAAACATTCCTTGGCCTTAACATAACAAAAAAAATGTCTTGGGAAACCTCACATCAGCAACGGTTGCCAGGGCGGCTCAAGAAACTGGGAGTTCTGTTTAGACTGCGAGACTTTTTTCCTCTTTTCAGTTAGCTCAGCTATACAAGGGTCCTTATCCCGCCCTTGTATGGAGTTCTCTGGCTCTCATGATCTGGGGGGGGGGCTTCTGGTTTTGCACCCTGCTTTTAGACTAGGGGCGGTAAACGGCCAAAAGGATTATAAATGTTCTGTACTTCCAGTTCACTTAACCCTCTATCTTTGGCTGGGCCGCCGATGTTGGTGCTTTGTCTCTTTTCTATAGGTACCGCAGCGGCAGGTGCTCGAGGGAACTTATCACTAACGTACCACCACCTTTACGTCGCCCTCGTAGCACAAGGGGTGCTGTATCTGCACATGAGTTTTGTGTTGATATTGGTAACTCCAGACTAGTTCGCTGCGGTGCTTCCTTCTTTCCTGCCACATCTGTTCTGTGGAGTTCTCTTCCATCTTTTGTGTTTCCTGCTGAATTTAATCTCCCCCACTTCAAAACCTGCGTCTGTGTTCAATCTGCTAATTTATCGTTAAGTTGTGTTGACATCTGAGGCGTGCAACACCCCCTTCTTGAATAGGGCTCTGCCCGTGAATGGTGGTGACAAATGTAAAAAAAAAAAAAATCAAACTAGGCCTCATTAAAAAATATGTAAAAGCTTTAGATACGAACGGGAGTGTTTTAAAAACATAATTTAAAAAACACCAAATTTAATTATGAAAAAATAATGACGGGAATTTTCGAGGGCTTGCAAATAAGAACATTAATGTTAAGAATGTACACGAAAACAATCCCTGATTCTCATTCGTGAACTTGGTAGAAAACGTTTGAGACAATTATTGAGCAGATAACTACGAAGAAGTGATAAAACAAAACATTTAAGAAAATACAAAGAATTAGGTTGCAGTATGAGCATATAAATTCTATTTTTAAATAGCCATCTTGACCAATTTCCAAGTAATTCAGGTCATACAAGTGGTGAACAAGGGTAGAGATTCCACCAAGATATCAAAGTTATGAAGGAAAAGTACCAAGGGCTCTGGGATTCCTACATGATGGCAGATTTATTTCTGGTGCTTGAAAAGAGACCTGATATCAGCAAGCAAATATGCTAAAAAGTCTTATAAAGAAGTTTTTTTAAAGCAGTGAAAGTTTCATTTTTCTTCTTTTTTTTATTTCTATCATTATAATGTAATTATACAGTAGTTTAACTGTTCGTATAAATGAAATGAAAATTTCTTAAAACATGACTTACTTTTTTTTGTCCTAATTTGAAAAATTGAAAATAATCAGAAGCTGCGATAATAGTCCAGATTCAGATAGGGTTCAAACCAATAGAAATTTTTTCAGTACCAATTATAGAATCATTTATCATTTAGTAGGTGAATGTCTAATTTTAGTGAATACATTACATACATATTACACACACACAATAATAATAATAATAATAATAATAAACGTGGAGAATAATAATAATGATGTAATATTAATAATAATATTATAATAATCATAATAATAATAATAATAATAATTATTATTATTATTATTATTATTATTATTATTATTATTATTATTATTATTATTATTATTATTATTATTATTATTATTATTATTATTATTATAAAACTCCGGACAATATTTCAGTATATGTGTGAAAATGATAAGATCTAGCAAATGGTTACGTTACTAGTTACTACACTTTACTTTGAAATATCTTTTGGTTGTTTATATAAAAAAAATAGTATAACAATAATGATCGTACGATAATAATGGAATAATAGAGTGGTACTATAATTTGGAGCTAAGAAAGATTGTTGGAGGACGAGTGAGAGAGTGAAAATTGCTAGTGTGAGGTGCAATCATATTTTCATGAAATGTGTGGATGAAACTTTCACAGACATGTGATGAATATTCCATATAAGGAGAAATGAATGTAGTGGAACCATGTGAGGTGGTGAAAAAAAAAGTCCTGATGGCGTTATAGTAGTCTACAGTATGATTTTATTTTTAACGAAAATAAAATGGTATTTACGATTACATACCAGTAGGTTATTATTATTATTATTATTATTATTATTATTATATATATATATATATATATATATATATATATATATATATATATATATATAATATTAGATAATATATATATATATATATATATATATATATATATATATATATATATATATAATATTTAATTAATATGCTATATTTTGATATAATGCTATTTCTTTTTATAAAAGGACTTTAGATTATTTCTAGGAACGTGATCCTCTTGAGTCTAGACTTACTAAGTTAAAAATATTTCTTAAGTTTGCAGGTTCTAATTAAATTATTCTAAATATAAATTATAGGAATCACTAAAGACATGATCATAATCCTTATCAAATTTCTCATATAATTAAAAACTTAAACAAATCTGTCTCGAAGTTCACAAAAGAGAGAGTGAAACAAAAAAAAAAAAAAAAAAAAAGATTATTTGAGTCATTTCTTAAATAATTAAGAAATTAAATAAAACAATAAATAAATAAACAAATAAATGAAAATAAGTTAAATATTATTATTATTATTATTATTATTATTATTATTATTATTATTATTATTATTATTATTATTATTATTATTATTATTATTATTATTATTATATTATTATTATTATTATTATTATTATTTTATTATTATTATTATTTTATTATTATTATTATTATTATTATTATTATTATTATTATTATTATTATTATTATTATTATTATTATTATTATTATTATTATTATTACAATGATTATTATTATTATTATTATTATTATTATTATTATTATTATTATTATTATTATTATTATTATTATTATTATTATTATTATTATTATTATTTAAATTAGATTTGACATTTTAGAACAGTCTTTCTCAAAGTGGGCGATAACGCCCCCTTGTGGGCGCTGGAGGCCTAGAGGGGGCGGTAAGGGGCCTAGAAAAAAATGGGGGGTGTTGAAGTTGTTTAGGGGTGCGATGGCTGATTTGTAATTTCATCTACTTAATATTTTAAAATTCACTGAAATTAAAACCTACCTACTACACAACATCGATTATTTAGTAATTTTAGTTCATATTTCTGCCCTGTATGATTGTATAAATTTTAATTTTTATACTATATATATATATATATATATTATATATATATATATATATATATATATATATATATATATATATATATATATATATATATATATATATATATATATATATATATATATATATATATATATATATATATACTATATTTAGGTGATCTGGACACTTTTGAAAGTAGTTTATTTAAACTTTAAAGTAAAAGATAGAAAACTAGGTATTAAATGTAAAAATCGTGGTTTCAAATAATAAAAATTTATAAATAACTAAATAAATAAAAAAGAGAAATCGTTTGCATGTTACCGAACGTGTTAAAAATCATCAGATTCATCCTTCACATTAGATTAGTTTTAAAATTAAAATTGCTTATGTTTGTTTAAAATTAAAATTGATTGTTTGTTTTAATTTGAATAAAAGATATTCTTAATATTATAAAGTTGCGTTTTAATTGCTCTCACTGGTAAAGAAGTCTCGTTTAGAATGTAAGTTTAAACTCCAGACCAGACTAATATAGGACACTATAATTAAATTAATTAAAGTAATGAATGTCATTGTGGTTTTTAAGTTTTGGTAAAGTAAAAAAATTGGGGGCGCTGAAATATAATTGATTTTCAAAGTGGGCGGTAGACGAAATAGGTTTGAGAACCTCTGTTTTAGAATATTTAAAAAATTAATACCAGATAATTTTTTACGGCTAAACAGTTTATTATATATATATATATATATATATATATATATATATATATATATATATATATATATATATATATATATATATATATATATATATATAGTATATATATAGTATATATATATATATATATATATATATATAAAAAAAAATAAATGTTTAAATATATATATATATATATAGTAGAGTAATATATATATATAAATATATATATATATATAAATATCTATAGTATACATATATATATATATATATATTTATATATATATATATATATATATATATATATATATATATATATATATATATATATATATATATATATATATATATATATATATATCATATTAATTTACATGGGAGGTTATAATAATAAAATAATACAATATACTCCATTACTATATTGTGAAATGTTTTAGTTCAAATAGTTTATTTTTTACGTATAATATTTTTAAATAAGAAGAGGAAAGCACACAATTCTTTGCAAGCATCGTAAAATTAATTATTTTACATAATTTTGTCGTTGATAATAATTGTTTTTCTTGCAACAAAATATTTGATTATTTTTTTTTTATTAACATAGTCTTGATATATATATATATATATATATATATATATATATATATATATATATATATATATATATATATATATATATATATATATATATATATATATATATATATATATATATATATATATATGGCAGGATAGGCCTAGCAAGCCACTGCCCGAAATGAAATTGCTTTCAATGCTCATGGAACAACCTCAGAAGTATACAGACCTTTAGGTAACGGACCCCGGAAAAGATTTTGGACCAGGAACCTGATGAATGTTTGTATAATTAGATGGATGCGCTACACTTAATATTGCTACATATGGTGGAAAGGAGGAGGAGATCCTGGAGATGATGAGGGAGAGGAGGATCGACGTGATGGGAATGGCGGAGATGCGAATGAGAGGAGAAGAGAGAGGAAGAGATATGGGAGAAGGATATGTATTGGTATATAAAGGGGTAGAGAAGCATGGATTAGGCTTCTTAATAGGGCCGAAGATGTCCCCGTTCATACAGACTAGAATT
>JABUQX010115027.1:7500-12500 GCA_015478945.1 Trachelipus rathkii
ATAAATTCCTCCAATTAAAGACACACCACAAATTGATCTGCAGAAAGAAGATACGCAAAAGAGTATTTAAGAATATATAAGAAAGGGAACATACCTATAGGAGGAACTTTCTAATAATCTCATGGCCCGAATCAAGGACGATCAAATATATGTAACAACCGACCGCAGGCAATTGATGATAGACTTCTCACAAATGATAAAAGAAACCACAGACCATCACGTTACAAACATAATAGGGATGAAACAAATGAAAATTTACTTACGACCAAGAATTCAAAAAAATAATAATAATAAATAATAATAATGAATAATAATAATAATAAATAATAATAATAATATAATAAATAATAAAATAATAAAATAATAATAATAATAAAATCAAATCATAAACCAGAAAGTAGTAGAGACTCATTATTCATTATAGAATAATGATTTACTTTATGTTGTATATGATCAATTTTATTATTATTATTTTATTAATTATTATTATTATTACATAATTTAATTATTAGATTATAATTTATTATTAACCAGAAACCTCGTATATATTCTGACGACGGACATTTGCTATATATAATGAGATATCGAAGTCAAATCAAGGGGCCTCGAGCAGATAATAAATTAAATTAAATATTGGGTTTAAAATCGAAGTAGGAAAATAAGGAAATATTGGGTCACACATAATTTAGATTTAATCGGCATATTTGATTTAAATATTCAGCTTTAAAGAACTATTCATTATATATTATTATTATCTTAAATATAATTAATCATTCGGAATATTTTCGACATATTAACTACTATTATTATTATTATTAATATAGCTATTATAGTAAGTAGTAGTAGTAGATAGTTACGTAGTAAGTAGTCAAGTAGTAGTAGTAGTAGTGGTAGTAGTAAATGTATTTTTACTACTATTATTATTTAACAATGTTTGAGAAGGAAAACAGATCATCCTAATATACGTATCGCTGAAACACTCAAGAATTGGGTATTCGGGGTAGAGTGTCCCTTTTTGTTTTCGTACCCCCTAAATATATATAATATGTCTTATGTTAAATAAAAAACCTACTTTACATTTCAAAATATTATGAAACAAAGAGATTGTGAAAGATCTAAGATAATAAGCTCCTTATAAAATAAAAAGTGCTAACTAATAAAAATATACAAACCATCCCTTTAACATAGCCTAAATTATAATACACATTATAAAAGAATCTATATTATATTATAGTTATAATATATACTATATAATAGTATAAATATATATATATAATATTATATATATAATATATATAACTATATATATATATAAATTATATAAAATAATATATAATATATATATAGTATTATAATAACATATACATATATATATGTATATATATAAGTCACTAACAAAGATTTGTGTGAAGTGTCATATGCAAACTATTAATTAACATGAATATACACTCCTTAAGATGAATTAGTTATGAATAAGCTATCTTATCTGAAGAAATAAAAGTTATTATATATTATTTAATGAGAGAGAGAGAGAGATTATTATTATTATTATTATTATTATTATTAATTATTATTATTAATTATTATTTAAATGTATAAGTATAATTATTATTATTAATTAATTATTATTATTATTATTATATATTATTATATTAATTATTATTAATGATTATTAATTAATTATAATTATTATTAATTATATTAATTATTATTATTAGTTGAATTATTATTATATTAGTAATAATATTAGTGGTGATTATAATTTATAATTATATATATATATAAATTTAAGTGATAATTATTATTATTATTATTATTATTATTATTATTATTATTATTATTATTATTATTATTATTATTATTATTATTATTATTATTATTATTATTATTATTATTATTATTATTATTATTATTATTTTGTTTACACATAATTTAAAAGAAGTAAACATGCGTTACAAAAATCTAAACCTAAGCACGCCCTTATTGGGGGGGTGGGAGGGATAAAAAAGGTAAAAGGGGTAAGCCCATCAAAAGAGGACTCCACCAAAGGCTTTTAAGGACACATCAAAAATGACTTTTAATAAATAATGGTTCTTATTTTGTTGTCAAATAAGGGTTGGAAATGCTTTCCAATCAAGGACTCAAAATATAAGGAATGTATGTGGGTATAAACACCATTACGTAATACGTGATATTTACCCATTCAAAATTATTCCTTAACAAATACACATACACACATACACATACACACACACACACACACACACATATATATATATATATATATTATATATATATATATATATATCATATATATATATATATATATATATATATAATAATATTATATATATATATATATATATATATATATATATATATGGTAGAGGCAGAGTAGTGCACTCGAAACGATGGAAGCACCTCAAATTGAGCTTATGGTGTGTAGAGAATTCCCATAACATTCCAGTGTCCAATGGTTGGCTTTCTCTTTTGCGTACATATATACCCTCCTCTTCCAGACAACACCTAACAGACATTACCTTAAATCCCTCCCTGTGTATGGGGAAGAAGGAATTTCTAACAGGGTATGTTTTGCGTGTCGTAGAAGGCGACTAAAGAGACAGTGGTAGTTGTGTTAGCTGCCTACTACCACTTATATCTTGTCAGGTATAATACTGAGGGCTACGAACTTGGTCGTGATCGCTTGAGCAGTCATGTATCTTTCTGCGAAATTGTATGAATCGTTTGGGTACATGGAATGTCAGAGAAATAAATGTCGAGGAGAAGAGGAGAGAAGTGATGGATGTATTTAGAAAGGGTAATTTTGATTTGCTCGCTGTGACTGAAACAAAGATGAAAGAAAACGGTGAAGATGAGTGGTGTGAAATGTGTGAGTGTTGGAGTGGAGAGGAATGAGAGGGGAAGAGAAGGATTGGCGATTTTGATAAGTGACATGGGGCAACAGAGGTATGGGGATTTTTGTTTGCATAAGTACTAGAATTCTAATGGTTAAATTTAAGCTTGAAAAGGTCAATATGTGTGTGGTTGTAACTTATGGTCCATCTAAGGACAAGGCTGAGGAGAGTGCCACTTTCTGGGATAATTTGAATGATGCTTTGAATGGAGTGAGTTGGAGCTTCAAATAGATTGTGTCGGGCGATCTAAATAGTTGGATAAGTGACCAAATAATGGATGGTATAACAGGTAATTTGTGGTGAGGGAGAAAATGGCAATGCGTAGGCAGGCAGTCGACTTGATTCTTCTGTGAGGAAGAGAATGCTGTGCAAGTAATATTTTCCTTCAACACAAGAGATATTCATGAAGTATACTAGAATTGGTGTAAGTAGAGAATGGTATGCGAAAGTGAAAAGTATGATTGATTTTGTGTTGGCGAGCAAGGAGATGTTGAAATATGTGATGGATGTTAAATCAGTGAAGGGGCTGGGAATGGAAATTTCGAATCATTATGATTGTTTTAGTTAAGGATTAAAGTAGTAAGTCTTTGGATGAAGAGGAAAAGGTGAAAAGAAGTGGGAGAATTAAGAGTGAGAAGTTAGGTGAAAAAGATAATAAGGATAAAGAGCGCTTGCAAAATAAAAGCCAGTTGAATGTGAACAAGATGAAACTGAACAAATCTAGACACAAATGAATGAAGCCTTTGTTAGTAGTGCAAAAGAAGTATGTGGATGTGGTAAAGTAAGAAATAGGAATCATCAACCAAGTGAATGATGGACATGAAGATCATGAAGCAAATGGTTAAAAGGTAAAAAAAGGAAGCGTGGTTTGAGAATGTGCCTAAAAGCCAATGATGAAGTTCCAAAAGAAAGATGTGTGGAAATACATAATTAAAGAGGAAAAAAAGAACACTAAAAGTTGCACTACGTAGGAAGAAAAATGAGGTAAGTGAAACAGTTTTGGAATAAAAGGTGAAATGGGGACTTAGCAAGGAATATGAAACTTTTCTGAAGAAGGAAGCGCGAAAGGTTAAGAATGAGAATAACTAAAAACTGCATAGAAATAATAATAGGGAGAAGTGATTTCGTAATGATTGAAAGGATGTGAGAAGAATTGTGAGGAGGGGAACACTTTACGAAAATCTGCATAACATTATGGGAGTAGATGAAGAAATTGTGATAATGTGAATGGCGTTGTGGGTTTTGAATAGGTGGCAGGAAAAGAAATAGGTATTTTGGGGAGAGGTAATCTGGTAGGGATGAAGAAAGTTAAGAATGGTAAGTCTGCAGGCATATAGTAGGAATTACTGTGAATGGAGGCATAATGGGATTGAATGGATTTGGGAAAGTTAGTGATAAACAAAGGCGTTTATGGAGGGTATAGAACGAAAAATTGGAGGAGAGTAGTATTAGTACCCTAATATAAGGGTAAGGGGGATAAGGGGAATTAGTTTATTGAGTGTTGTAAGGGAAGATCATAATGCTGGGTAATAAAATTGAGGTTGAAATAGTGTGTCGAGGTGACTGAAGGACTGATTAGGTTGAAGAACAAGGTGCGTTTGCAGTGTAGAGGATGTTGTGAATCAAATCTTTACTATTGAGAAACAAATGATTAGGGAAAGATAGAGGAAGAAGAATCAAATTGCAATTTAGAGTTCTGATGAATATTGCAACAGCCATAATTGAACAGGATTAATAGGAAGAAGTTTCTAGGTGGCGCAGGTGTTAGTGATATATGGTGTTTGGTGGTAGGCTTCTGAATGGAATCAAAATATGCATAGCGATAGTGAAGCGTGTGTAGGAAAAAATGTAGAGGTGGGGGGTGGCAGGGGGTGTTAGAATGATGGAGAATGGAAGAGAGTGGAGGGTGCCCTGCTTATTGTATGCAGATGGCTTGCTTTTGTGTGGTGAATCTGAAGAGGGTTTGAGAGAATTGGTAGAGGGGTTTGGCAGGATGTGTAAAAGAAGGGGTTTAAAATTAAATGTAGATAAGAGTAAGGTTATGGTAGTGAGTGGGGAGAGTCGACGGTATGAAGTCATGTTAGA
>JABUQX010115027.1:25000-39219 GCA_015478945.1 Trachelipus rathkii
ACGAATGCCATACCCGATCAAAAGCTTTGAATATGTCAAGTGCCACCACGAAAGATCCCCATAATTCCAAAGGCCAGAAAACCATAAATCAGTTAGATATGAAATTCTGTCATCAGTTGACCTCGAGCGTCGAAAGCCATACTGATGATCTGAAAGAAATGGATGAGACTCCAGATGATCCAAGAAATGAGAGCTAAGAAGAGTTTCAAAGATTTTAGACAGAATACAAGTGAGAGTTATAGGGCGACAGTTGGAAAGATCAGAGCGGCTACCCTTTTTCGGGATCGGTTGGACATATGCGCGCTTCCATTCACTGAAGAAATGTATTAGTATTAAGGAATAGAGGGTAGAGTTGATCGAGGACAGGCACCAGCTCAGAAGCACACTCCCTTAAAACAAGGGGAGGAATGTCATTCATAGATCTCAGAATCCCATACACCCGATCTTGCGTAATCACAGAGAGAGACATAGGAAACCTGAGAGGAAAAGGAGTAGGATGAGGGATTCCGGAACAGTCCAGGGTAGAATTAGATAAAAAAGGGAGGACGATGAGATTAGCCTTTTCAGTAGGAGAGTTATCTACAGATCTGTCAGAGCGAATAAGAGGAGGAAAGGCAGATTTACAAAAGTTATTAGAGATGTTTTTGGAAAGAGACCAAATATTTTTATCAGTAGGAGAGCTAAGTAGGTTGGTGCGCTTAGCCTGTCGAATATCCCTGCAACAATTCCAAGGAGAATGGAAATTAGCAAGAAAGATCGGAGAACGAGTTTTTTCATGCCCGATGGCAATGTCTCTTTCTTGAATGGCGCAAGAACAGGCTCCATCAAACCATGGATTTTGTGGAGAAAAAGATTTAGTTGAAGGAATGAACATGCCCATCCTCTCCGTGATTACGGCCCCTACCTTTTCAGCAGTGATCGAAGCGTCCCCTGAGTCAAAGCAGGATTCATTCCAAGAATAGTTAGCAAAGACCGACCCAATCCCCCTTAATTACCCCGATGTTGTCTTGATTGTACGTATTAAATAGAGAAGAGCGAAAGGAAATAGAAGAACTGGAAGAAAGAAATAGAAGCCTACCAACAACTACAGGAGTTTCTTATTTGTGAAGAGAGATTGGACATATTTAAAAACTTTTTAAAAGTCTGTAATGTAAAGAAATAAACCAACTCAAAAAAGAAATTGAGTTTTCAAAGAGTTGAATTTCACAAGGTTGCAGTGGCCCCACGGGAAAATTCCACCCATGTGAGATGAACAAGATTACAAATTACAAATGCCAAAATTTTAAAATTAATGCCAAAATTCTGGGAAAAAAATTTGTATATGTGGTATATTCATTTGAAATTTTCAAAAATAAAGAGTTAAAATAAATGGAGGAGCAACAAAATTTTGATTTAGTTATCTTGGAAAATTTAAAATAACATAATTAAGTGGAATTAAGTTTAAAACAATAGATAGGACTGCTATTATAAGAAGAATGGATTTTTGACGCAGTCGGGACATATTAAGACTTTCTTTGCAGATTTCTAGGGCTACAGGGGTAGTAACCCGACCCTTTACTTTGTTTGTATAACTCTTGGACCAGCTTTGGAAATCTATGATGCTAGAAACACGATCTTGTGGAGAGCTCTGGAACGATTTTAGAGGCCCAAATGGAAGAACACCTAGTTCATTGAAAGGGAAACCCTACCTGAGAGTATATAACTCAAGGAGAAGAGTAGGTATTTCGGTGCAGTCATGATTCGGTACATTATTCTTTGGTTAGGGAAACTCTTCACATATTGCAAATATATGAAGAGTATTTTCTGAAACCGACACAACCTTCAGCTATACTGTATATAGTGCAAATAGAAATATATATATATATATATATATATATATATATATATATACTATACCACTATATATATATATATATATATATTGAAAAGTTTTACCTCACCTATTCAATTAATTTCTGCACTTACCTAGGATACGAACCATGATTTCGAACCCATACTTGCCATTTTTGACTCCGTCGCTCTACCGTTGCCACGGTATTATATATATATATATATATATATATATATATATACCATATATATATATATATATATATATATAACTCTAACTATGCTGCTATGCTGCTATAATAACCAACCTTATAGCATATATGTATATACCCACTTATATCTCTTATATATATATATATATATATATATATATATATATATACACAAATATATATATATATATATATATAACTATTATATATATATATATATATATATATATATATGATAATATTACAATGAAGCTACGCCCGATAAACATCATGTAACCCGACCTTTATAGGAAATTGGCTTGCGACACCAAATGGTGATTTAGTCAAAGGTCTTTATTTAAAGGTGGGCATTTTTACCCATTTGAAGAGGGCATTATTCACGGATTAGCAAGTTAAGGTCAGTTTGGTAGATCTCAGCAAAGATAATAATACCTTAAAGAAGCCCTTCTTTAACTTTAAAGAATTTTAAATTGAACAAATGTTGATAGGAGTGTTTTCTCTCCCTATTGTTCCCGCCATTATATATATATATATATATATAACTCTTTATATTACTCTATATATCATATATATATATATACCTTCCATATAATCTCTCTACCATATATATATATATATATATATATGCTCTCACTCTTCTCTCTCTCTTTACAATTCTTATATTTTAAATTTCTATCGGTGTAAAAAGAACTGTTTATATATATGTGTATATTTATATATATATATATATATATATGTATATATATATCTTCTCTTATTACCACCATATATATTACTACTCTTTATACTTTCTTATATGCTCTACCATACATACATATATATATATATATAATTTCTTCATCAATGAAATAATAATGAAGCGAGACAGTTGAGACAATGGATACGTTATTTTTGACAAAGAAATCGGATGGAACAATTATATTATTACGTTAGTCTAAAATGAATGAAATGTTTGATTGTGTATGTGTGTGTATGTGTGTGTGAGGGAGAGAGAGGTGAGAGGGTGACAATTGAGATTCCTTTCTATATGGTTCAAAAACTGGGAAGTTTCTTCCTTTAGAAGGAAATTATTGAATATCTTGAAGGAAATAGCGACAAAAAAAGGAAAAGTTAAATTTTGAGAAAAACAACTTAATTATATACTTATATATATATATATATATACATATATATATATATATATATGTATATATCTGCTACTGCTGTATATATATATATACATATATATATGCTATATATATATATATATATATATAACATATATATATATATATATATGTATTGTGATATTGATATCGTGTGATGTGGAGAACGAAGAGAGAAAGAGAAAACCGTGGATCTTTGATTCTCAAAATTCAATATAACCAACGAAGCCGACAATGTACCGGTTTGATTTGATGTATATATATGGATACTTCCTGACCATTATGCCAAAGTTGAAAAGACATAGACACATCTGCTACTGCTCCTGCGCCTTACCATAGTAACGCACCTGCCTTACATAGCCTCTTATAACGCCACTTATGCGCTGCTCATACCACCATATATACCACCCTTCTGCCCACCTTTATATGGAGAACGAGTGTGTACTATTATTGTACGTACGTTTTACATTTTTATTACGGTACTAATACATTTTTTAAAGTGTATTTACAAGGGTTTCTGAAAATTTTTGGAAGAGTGGGAGGACTCTCTCTTTTTTTTGAGTTCAAGGCTGGGCGCCAGTAAAGTGTACAGCCGCTCAGTTTCTTCATAATAAAATGCCGATTCAGGTTTTTATATGTGGTTTCAAACAATTTTGTCCCACCACTTTCCAGTGAAAACAACTACCTTCTTTTTGTTCAGCGTATCCCAGTTGTATTTTGCCCCTTTACCCCCTTCATTTGGAGAAATTCAAGAAGTATATTATCTATTTTTTTATAGCCAAAAGGTTTTTATCAGTAACTCTGATGTTCATATATTATTTTGAAACGTAATCTTCCAATATGTATTGATTTCAATGTTTATCTTTCATTTTAATACAAAGTAAATATTAACAGCACTATCATGATGGCGTAATAGAATTGTTGTTAGAATAATTTCATTTTTATTATCTTAGCTCAATGCCTCCCTCAGCATCCCCTGGACCTTGCTGCCCACATAATCAGGCCCAGAGTCAAGGGGGTGCTATTTACTTAGGTGAACCTATGAACATTGGAGCTGTCAAATATGAGAAACAGTAAAAAGCCACATGGGCCTGTCTAGTCAACCACTAACCAAACATGCTCATGCAAATGCAAAACACTCCCCAGGGTTTGATAAACTATATCTTTAAAATCCCAAAAATTTGGCTTGAGAAAAAATATGCCCAAATGATGCCCCTAAACCATCCATCATGAAGCTACACCAGCAAGCCCAAACCGTTTGCTGCTGGCACCTGCACGGCTCCGACTCCTGTTTCTGCGGCCTTAGGTTGACCCACCAAACACAAACACAGAACGTACGCCTTTAATATATATATATATATATATATATATATATATACTCACATATATATATATATGCTATATATATATATATATGTATATATATATATATATATATATACTCTCTCTTTCTTTCTCATATATATATATACTTTATATACCACTTATATACTACTGCGCCTTCCCTGCTGCCTCGCCGCCCTTATATATATAATTTGGAGTTAGCATGTGAAAGTAAGATCACCATTGGTTGTATATTTATGAAACTATTAATGAATACCGCTGATCGATGTATGCTAATAACCAATTATAATAAAACATAAAAATACACTTGTAAGTATCACGTCAGTTTATATTTTTGTTTTTGAAAGACTTTCTAACAACTTCCCACTACAATAAATAAAGAAAGAAATTAATAATTAAAGTATAATATAATAAAGAGAAAAACTTCAATTCATATGATTTTAATGAGTAAACCACATTCCGTTATATTGAGACACATAAATGGCCCACACACACAAACACACAAAGCTTCACATAAAGAGAGAAGAGGCTAGTCGCTTAAGGATTGCACATCTTTTCAAAAATGGGTCTTTGGTAATTTTGCAACAACAAACACGTGAGAGACAAAAAAATATATAGCCCCTTTTCTTTTAAAGATTGTCTTTTAAGAAGCAGGGAAAATAGCAAAGGGGGTGAGACACTTCGTGCGTGCAGTTTCATTATTCAAGATATATCAAAGCAACTGTTTAAGAATTGCCCGTATGTGTCACCACCTGCTGTCTCTCTTTACCTTAGAGAACACGCTTTTATTACATTGACCACATCAAGCTTAGTATTTTTCATACATGTAGGACCTATATATGTAGCCTTAGCATATATATGTATACATATATATATATATCGCATATACTATATATATATAGTAGCATATATATTATGGGTATATATACATAATATATATATATATATATATATATATATAGCATAATATATATATATATATATATATATAATATATATGTATATATGTACTAATACATATTAAGTGTGAAGTAACAAACTATATGTATACCTTATGTATACATATATATAACGCCAACCAGTAATATATATATATATATATATATATATATATAAATATATGTATATATATATACATATAACATACTTTATATATATATGTATATATCTAGTATGTATATATATAATAATATAATATCTATAACATATATATATATATAACCTTGCTTGCTTAATATATATATATATTTCTTATATATATATGTATATATATATATATATATATATATATATATATATATATATATATATATGCTCTAACTGCTGCTGCTACTCTGCTGCTATATATATATATATATATATATACCACTCATATATAATGAAAGCAATTAACATGTCAGAAGTTATGTTCAAAACCCCCAAAGGGTAGAAAATTAGCATTTTTATTCCAGACGTTTCGTGAACGATGACTGTTCACTTCATCCAGTAACATGAGATAGTTTTTAAGCTAAATAGAGGTCAAGTCACCTGAAACGTCTCATCTTTAATCCCCTACAATGATGTCTCTATATATATATATATATATATAACAATATATATACTTATATATATACTTATACATATATATGAATCTTATCTCTCCTCTTTTATACATATATATACATACATATATACTGCTGCTGCTCATATATATATATATAGAGAGGAAATTTGAAGCATTGCTCACAAAAAGTGGATACTGCCTAACTGTGGATTAATAATTATTGATATTATTATTATTATTGTGTGTGTGTGTGTGTGTGTATTATTATTATTATTTATTATTATTATTATTATTCAAAAGCAACTACCTCATTCCCAAAATATTTATTTCTTCTTGCACTAAATTATTCTTATAAATTGAAATTAAAAATTTAAAAACAAAGATTAAAAAAAAAAAAAAAAAAAAAGTTTAAAGGAGGAAGAAAGAAAAATTTAAACATAGTTAATCACTTAAAAATAAATGATAATAATAATAATAATAATAATAATAATAATAATATAATAATAATAATATTAATAATAATAATAATAATAATATAACTAAATAATAAACTAATAATATAGTAATAAGAAGACCATTCCACACGGTATTGGTCATTTTTGGAGCACAGCCTCCAGGAACCTACCTGGGGCATTTTGAGCGACCACTTTGACCTTTGGGCTTGACGCACTCTGACGAGCTTGCTTTGCGGGCTCAATTTTCTGACATGACCTTTTTGGCGTTCCACCTTTTGGGCGCGACTACTTTCGATCTTGATCTTCCATGGGTCAATTTATTAAATTATACCCTTGTCCTTTTGGGGGAAGTCGATTTTTTGAGAACCCTAAACCCTAATTGTTTGAGAACCCTAATTTTTGAGGAATATCAATTTTGAGAGACCCTAATTTTTGGCAACCTATTTTTGGCAGCCAATTTTTTTCGGCAACCTGATTTTTGGCCCCCTAACATTTTTCAGCACTAATTTTTTGGCGCCCTTTCCGAGAAGAGATTGCTCTTAAATCATGGCACAAATTTGTAATACCCTATTTTTACCTTCTTCGACACCGTGGGTACCACAGGCCCAGGCCCAAAGGCAGCTGCTTTGGGGCAGCCCTTTTTGATGTCGTTACCTTGTTTGATCATGGCCGTGATGTTTGGGCCTTGACCTTGCCATATACCATGGGTCAGCATTTTTGTAACCAGTAATTTTGAGTACATCACGTGGAGTGGGCCACAGCCACGTAATTTTTAGCTTCCCTTTGGTCTTTTGGCCTTCCATGGGTCAATTTTGACCCAGGGTAATTTTTTGTCCTTCCTTCCTTCCATGGGTCAATTTTTGCCTACGGTAATTTTTGATCTTCCCTTAGGGGCTTAGCCCTATTTTTTGATGGCTTTACCTTGTTTGACCATGATATTTCGGCCTACACTTTTCCCGTGAGTCCAAATTTACATTACATTGGTACTGTGCTCTTTTGGACTTAGCAATTTTGATCTGCCACCTTGTTTGAGCCATGATCTATTTAGTGCTGACCTTACCATACCATGGATGCATTTTGACCCACGCTAACACGATGGCACCCAGTGGTTCCCAATCACCGTAGAGTATCTAGTGATGTTTGGCTAGTGTTTCTATGGTATTAGATGGTGCCAGGTGAGTGCCGGGTGGGTGCCAATATAGTCACCAAGTGAGTGCCAGTGGAGTACCACATGAGGAGTCGCCCGGTGAGAATTGCCACGGTCTGCCAGCTGAGTGCCACTTTCCAGCCTTACATAGCTTCCCACTGGCAGGGCTGGGAGCCATTTTTATATGGATTGTCCTGCAGGTGGCATAAGAGATATGAAATCGTTGGTTGCATATACAATGTGCTTTTACTGAGTTGGCGTATTTTTATAGCCGCTATAGCAGCTTTTACACTCTCCTGACACCGTGTAAACCATACACCACTCACCCACCTAGGTACACTTACTTACACTCCACACCAACTCACAATCATTGCCCCAGTGCCTGCTTTGGTACCGCGCTGAGTGCCTCAACTTTGATGCCTCAGCATTGATGTAAAATCTAATGTCTGCAGCAAATACGATACCTCCAGCTACAGAAGGTTCTGTCTTTGATGACTCTTGCTATCTTTGATGACGTCATGCTGATACCATCTATATTGATTCTGTCTTTTACATTAGGAAATCTGCCCCAATAAGCTCCTCTTACATCATAGAACAGCAGAGTCATATTAATGTGCCCCAAGTTCACCAAAGCACCCACCAGGGCGCAGCAAACCCCCTCCCACGCAAAGGGATGGAGGCCCCACTTTTCTGGGGTGGGCCACTCACTTTGGGTAGAAAATATATACTATAAGTGAATTTCATTTTTACATTTTCTTCTTAAACATTTCAAAGAATTTTCTGGTTTATAAATATACTACGAGTCTAGGAACTCATTTTATTCATACTTGACTTATTTTTAATCAAAAAACATTTTCCAGACTAACTGTAACTCATTTGAACTATTATTCTATTTTATACCAAACTATTCATTAACATTACTATTTTTATAATACTTTCACATAATACTTTTTAATTTGCTTAAATTTTTAAAGAGTGGCATCTTAAGAAAAGAGGAGAAAAATTCAAGAGTCTGATATATAAACATTCATTTTACTATTATTTTATTTTGAAATTTTATTAAAGCATAACGCTACATACCATGCAAGCGGTAAAAACATTAAGCAATAAGGGTGTTATTACCTGGCACCATTAGATGAAGTATCTTTGTTTTTAACTGCCCCAGCACCTATTTCTGCGCACCGGCAACCCCATGTTTACTGCTTTCTGCTTACTGCTTTAACTCTTGTTACTGCTTTAACTCTGCCTTTATGAACACTCTGCCTTTACAACAACCCATCACCATTAGCATTATGTTCTTATATTTTATTTGAACCACTTATTACTTTTTATTGTACCTATTTTAGCGCGTTAATAACTTGTGCTAATTTGTACAATGTAAGAATAAAAACACACAGGATTTCGGTTATATAAACACATTTTTCATTTTGTAAAATTATTTTAGCCTATTAAAGCTTATACACTTACATAGCAAACCTGTGCATAGTAAAGCTCATAATAGAGGTGTTGTCACTAACACCTAGGGATTATCCTCTTGCTTGTTTACTGCTTTACTACTTTAACTCACTGGCACAACTCTCTGCTTTTTAACTTTCTTTACTGCTTTGCTTTCATGACTTTTTACTCACCTTTAGCTTTTTCTGCCCACTATTTTAGCATCTCTCTACCACTTTACTGCTTTAACTCTTATTTATTAACATTATGTTTATTTTATATTGCTGAAGTTTAATACTTTTATTTATTATTTCTATTTTTATTTTGTTTTATTTTTTTTTTTTTATTATGAATTTTATTGATGCAATAAGAATAAATACAGTTTTCTATTAGCATCTTTTACATTTCTTAATAAGGTGGCTGCAATTTATTAAAACATATGCTTTACTCCTAAACAGTCTCAAAGCTCAGAAGTAAAAACTTAATAAGGAGTGTTACCACTACCACAACACACCCTAAGAGGGGGATCAAATCAAAAAGCCTTTGTTTTCTTTTTGCTTTAACTTTCTTTTCTTTAACTCACATATTTACTAACTTAACTTTCTGCTTTACTACTTTAACTCATGTTTACTGCTAACTCTCTTTTTGTTTTTTAACTCTCTGCTCTGTTTTTAACCATACTTTTTTCCACTTTCAACTCATATATTAAATAGCATATTTAACATTATCATTTCGCCCTTATTTTTATTAATATTTTATTTATTTTTATTATTATTTTTATTATTTTTATTATTTTTATTGTTTTTATTATACTTAGTATTATTTACTTCATGCCTATGTGTTATTCGCTATTAGAACACACATACACACACACACACCACTGCCTGCACCACCAGCCACACACACACACACTTACATTCACTATGACGCCCTTACACACATTCTACTATGGCTTGCCCCGATACCATGAACCTACTTGTTACTTGTTGGCGCACAGTGCACTTACCTGCACACTATGTTCTGCCCATACCATTCCTATGACACCATTTATCATAGACACTTGTTTTTCATACAGTTTGCACCACACTCCTGAGATTTACTTACACACTTTAGATTTTGCCTCACTTTACAGATTTTACACCACTACCACACACACACACACACACACACACACACCACGCACCTCAACACATATAACACGCGCCTAAATGATTAATTGCTATCTTTAATTAAAAACATAAATTATATGTACACAATTAAAACCCAAATTATGACAAAGTTTATTAAACTTAAAAACAAATCCAAACATTATCTTGACAAAGAATTTATTTATTAACTGTTTAATACTTTTTGTTTATAAATTTATAACTATCAAGTTTTAAAATAGCTTTTACTAAATTACATGAAATTTTTATTAAAGCATGTATTTGTAACAAAGCAATAGCAAATCAGTAAAATCAGCCCCAGCACCCTCTACACCCGACTATCTTTTGTTTGTTCTCTTGTTGCTGCTTTTGTCATCAACTTAGCAGCCATCTTGACCAAAGTATAAAAATAACAAAATAGGTTCTTCTCTGCTAACATAAACATGTATTTTATTAAAATCATTCTGGGTTTTTATTTAAAAATAACAATTATTCACCTATTTATATTATTTGCTCGATGTTAACTAAAAACATTACTAAAGTTTTAAATATTCGGGTTTTTCTTTATTGTGCGCCATTAATATCTATGTTATTGACCAATCCAAATAAAGCTTAACTACCACTTCTCCTTTGAATGCAGTGAGCACCTCCTCTGTCTCTTATGGCAAAATGTGTTTAGAAAATAACTATACTAGGTCTAAATTAAGGATAATCCTTTTTGTATCCCGGAGGATTTAGACCTAATTCCAGGTCCAAAATATATTTCAAACTGACCTTTTTCCTGTATAAAAATGTGGTTGCAATAACTTTACATTGAGCTAATTAGGCCCCCATAAATTTTAGTCCTTTTGTAGACAAAGGCTAATTAATCCTAATACCAGGTCAAAAGATAATTCCAGTCTTCAAGTCTATTGTTATTATTATTTTTATAGAAAATATATTTTATCTGAAACATGCTGGATCAGTAAGATCCTTCTGCAAGCGAATCTAAAAGGAATGTGCCTTGCACTTGTGATTGGTCAGGTAATCATATCTCCTATATGACCTCGTATGTATGTAGTTAGTCGAGAATTATTTTATCGTCTTTTGAAAATTGCTTTGTTCTTTAAACTTGTATTTGAGCAGGTGTGTGTTTTTATTATCTTTTAGACCCAAACTCTGTTTTTAAAAATCATGAGTCATTTTAGCTGTTATGATTACTTTCGTATATCTGATTTTGTATTAAAGGAGTGTTTTTATTTTTACTAAGTGTATATCATATTTATAATGAATACTTACATTGGGGAATAATTATTAATTTCACTAGAATGAATAACGGTATTCCACTAGTTCTGCGAAAGCGGCTAAGCATGAGCCCCACCCGCAAAGGCAGCCAACCACGCACCCGCTGGTGCATCCCTCGCGCCTCCGCCATATTACCCACTGCAGCCGCCGCCGCGTGTTGATTATCTGAGCGCAATATTTCCACGTTCCCGCCCGCCGTGCTCCTGCAGATATATTATTCCCGCACTTGAATGAAATATATATATATATATATATATATATATATATATATATATACTTATATATGTATATATATATATATTTATTATTGTGTGTGGTGAGGGTGTACTAGCAAAGTGTCTATGGGTGAACATTGGGTGTCTTGTATGTGTAGTATGTGTGTGAATAAAGAATATGGTGTATAATGTGTCATTGTAAAAAGTGTAAGTGTGAGGTGATCTATGGTGAAAATTGTAACACAGCATAAGCTGAATCATCAATATAAGGTGGTGATCGAAGATGAAAACGCCATCAAAATGAATATCAAGATGAACCACTAAGCTGAAATTATCAAAGCTAAGTTATTAAGTTGAACATCAAAGCTGAGGCATCGGCTTTGAGTAGCTGAGGCAATGTAAAGCTGGGCATCAAAAGTTGGGACATCAAAACTGAGGACATCAAAGTTGAGGCATCAAGCGCTGAGGGCATCAAAGGGTGGGGGATCAAATATCCGAAAGTGGGCGAGATTGCGTATGTGTGTGTGTGTGTGTGTGTGTGAGTGTGTGCATGTGTGTTCTAAATATATTTAACAATACGCTTCTTGAGCATCTTTCACATAAGTATAATAATAAAATAAAAATAAAATGTTTTAATAAATTATACGCTGTATGTGCAAGTGAGTGTGCGTGTGAGTGTGTGTGTGTGTGTGTGTGTGTGTGTGTGTGTATGTGTGTTCTAAATAATAATAACAATTGTATGAAGTAAATAACACTAAGTATAATAATAAAATAAAAATAAAATGGTTTTAATAAATTATACGCTATATGTGCAAGTGAGTGTGTGTGTGTGAGTGTGTGTGTGTGTGTGTATGTGCGCGTGTTTGTGTATGTGTGTTCTAAATAATAATAACAATTAACATGAAGTAAATAACACTAAGTATAATATTAAAATAAAAATAAAATGTATTAATTAAAATACGATTATATGTGTAAAAATTGGGTGTGCGTGTGTGTGTGTGTGTGTGTGTGTGTGTGTGTGTGTGAGGATGTGTGTGTGGTGTGTGTGTGTGTGTGTGTGTATGTATTGCGTGTGTGTATGCGTGTTCTAAATAATAATAATTCCGCGGGGCTGGCTGCGCCTGCGGCCACACGCGGCGGGCGGAACGCAGAAATATTGCGCCTGCGGGCACGAGCAGGGGACGCGGCGGGCAGGAGGCGCGGCGGGCGAGAGGACCGCCCAGCGGGATACCAGCCCGGGTGCGGGAGTTATTCTGCTCGGGTGGGCTGCATGCTGAGCCCTGGTGGTTAACTTATGAACTAGTGAATTAATTTTTATTATATTCTGCTGAAATTAATAATTATTCCTCAATTTAAGGATTACATTATAAATATGATATACAATTAGTAAAATGTAACACTTTTAATAAATCAGATAACTTATTACTTTCCTTAACAGCTAAAAAATGACCTTTGGATTTTTAAATAGGTTTGGGTCACAAAGAGATAATAAAACACACACCTGTTCAAATACAAGTTTAAAGAACAAAATTAATTTTCAAAAGACGATAAATAATTCTCGACTAATCACATACACGAGGTCATATAGAGATAAGGATTACCCCGACCAATCGTAGGAAAACATTTTCCTTTTTACCTGTAAGGAATAACACCACGATCCAGCATGTTCCAGTTGGAAATATGTTTATAAAAATAATAACAATGATTCTTATCTATATTACCCTTTGACCTGGTATTAGGATTACGTCTACAAAAAAGATTGTATACTAAATTTGAGCTAAATTTAGGCCTAATACAGTTATTGCACTACATTTTTACAGAAAAAGGTCAGTTTGAAATATATTTTTGACCTGGAATTGAAAATCGCCCCGGGTTACAAAAGGATTATCACGAATTTAGCCTAAAGTAGTTATTTCAACATTTTTACAGAGAGAAGTCAGTTTCGTATCTGTAGGAGTGCGGGTTGTTTGTTGTGTGTTCTCGTGATGGATTGTCAATACATAAGGAATAATAATAATAATAATAAAAAACCAATTATTTAAAAAGCTTTGGCTATTTTTAGTTATCAGGTAGAACCAATATAAATGTAAATTGAGCAATTGTTATTTTTAAATATAAAAACTTAAGAATGATTTTAATAAAATACATGTTGTTAGCAGAGAAGAACTTATTTTCATACTTATTACATGGCTAAAGATGATGTATAGCAGTATAAGTCAATAGAACAAAAACGTGGCATAGCTTGAGGTGTAGAGAGGGCGCTGGGGAGGCTAACGAGTTACAGTTTTAGGATCGTAAATATGTTTTTAATAAAAATTTCATAAATTTTAGTAAAAGTTATTTTCAAACCTTGATAGTTATCAAATTTATAAACAAAAAGTATTAACAGTTAATAATAAATTCTTTGTTCAAAGGTAATGTTTGATTTATTATAGAAGTTTTAAGAAACTTTGAAATAATTTTAG
>JABUQX010115028.1:0-7500 GCA_015478945.1 Trachelipus rathkii
AAAATCTTTCTGTTAGGAGAACAGTAAGCAGAAGCACAAGATTATGTAGTAGAAGGAAGAGATTTTAAGCCACATAACAACGAAGTTAGGAGATTGAGATTCTCGAGACGTGTTACAGGCGTGTTTGTTTACATAGGCACATAATATTACCTTTAGACGAAATTATGAAATAAGTTATAGTTGGATCATTAAACGAGTTAGAAGGCTGAATTCTTAGCCATCTGTGGTCTCAGACAAGAAGCAATAGTTTAGGGGTTACGCAGTTACAGAGGTGGTATTCAACGATGCAGAATTAGAGTTTAAACCGCGGATGTTGGTAAAGTCTATAAAAAACCGGCGCCTGCGCAAACCTGCAAATACCTATGCACACACAAAGTAAACAATAACAAAAACAACAACTAAAGACAAACAGACAAAAAAAAAAAGTTAAAATATTTACATCTCTAAAAAACCTAAATTTTTAAACGATAAAACCGTATTTCAATAATAAATATGTCAATATGAAAAATTTAATGTTTAAAACCCTCACGCACTCGTACACCCTCACAAATTTGCGAAAAAAAAATTACAATTATTCAACATAAAACTGTTATGTATAAATTAAAAAATAATTGACTAAAAACGTAGGTGCTGTGTTAAAACCGTTTTAAAATAAATAATAAAAAAATAGAAACACTGAAAACTTAAGTTAAAAAAGACTTAGAAAAAATATACCCTAGTACTATCTAAACTACGTATTACACAATCCTAAAAACTAACTATTGCTATCTAACATAACTAAAAAGTTTAAAAATTAAAAATTAAAACGGATATCTTATCTTTTAAAAGGATGATCAAATTCCAAATATTAAATCCATAAAAGTTAAAAACAATTAAAATAGGAGAGCGTTCAATGTACAAATATACTTAGAGGCAAAATAACTAAAACATTACAAACACACTGTTTGTTTTAAACTGTGAATAACAACCAACATTTTTTTAAGAGCCGATCATGTGAATACCTTAACCTAGCAAAACAATTTCACATGTATTTCTTACTTTATCATAACCTAACAAGTGAATATAACCTGATCCACCTAACATTTGAACTCTGAATAAATGCTAACATTATCAAAGTCCTCAACCTAATAAAGATACCTAATATTACCTAGCAAAATTTTAACCTATTCCTACTTTTCCTATCATTTCCTCAGCAGCTAACATAGCAAAATCTAACAAATCTAACAAAATCTTAACAAAACTAGGTTAACCTAACCGATCTATCCTATTGAGCTACGAATAAATATTAACATTAGTAACAGTCTGAACCTAACAAGGATACCTGACCTAACATTAACCAACAAAGATTATCAAATCACTACTTTTGCAATCATATCAACAACATCTAACATAGTAATATCTAAAAAAAACTAACATTTCCTAGCAAAATTAGTGTAACCTAACCTATTTAACCTACTGAAATCTAGTATTTACCTAACATAACTAGTGCAAGTATCCCCATGAAAAATATAAAGAAACACATGGACGCATTACCGAACCATTTTTGTGATACATTACTTTTTCTTTTTCATTCAAACATTAACTTAATATAATTTTCTTTAAAGTTGGAACATTTAAATTTCTAATATATTTTCATTTCAACTAACTTTATTAATTTTTATATTTTTCCTTTCTCCGTGATCAATTGATTTAAATTATGTAAGAACCAGCATTTCATTTTAAAAACTCTCGGGCTGTATAAACATAACAAGGTGGAGTTTGCTGTGAGTTCAGCTCCCAAGGGGAGTGTGCCTGATCACTATCATCAACCCGCCTCACCGAATACCAGTAATGTTGCGGCGATGGAGGTCGATTACTCGCTAGTAACATTAGGCTCCCCAGTGTGTTCGCCAATATCGAATGCTTCGGAGTTGGGTCAAACGATGAAAACCTCTTTCAGAATTGCCTTAATTCAACACCAGATCTTAGGAGTTGGAAAGCTCTAAGACCACCTGTGGGAGGTACCATAGATCCATTTCTTCAATTGTGAATCTTGCTGTGGCCTGAGGTAATCCTTCAGTACAGTACCAGTGAGTGGTAATTATATTCCGGGAAGTGTCCCTACACCTTCACAGAATAAGTTACACAGTCTAACCCAACCTCCATATACAAATGTCGATACATCTCATATCGCTCTGAAGCAGCAAATTATGGTGATGGCTCAGGCAGAATCACTATTAACGGAATTGGTGAAAAACTCGTACAGACACAAAGTTGTGGACCCAGGCAAATAAAAATATGAGGCTGATCAGGACCTAGTACAATATTTTTTGAATTTTTTGGATTAATCGTAGTTTCAGTTACCCCAATGCGCCTCAGCAATAGCTACGCTTATTGGGTGGACAGTTGGAGGAAAATTTCCTTCAATTATTTAAGCTAGTTACCAAAAGGACAGGAATTATTATGCAATGAAGACTATGTTGCTAAAGTGGTACCATCATGAATAGAAGAAGAAGAATGAATTCAAGCTACAAGTTTATCATGCTGCATATAGAACACCCGGAAAAAACATTTGTATATTCGCCTTGAGGTTGGAGCATCTAGCTAGTAAGACATAAGATGAAATTGACATGCGGGAACATGACTCTCTCCTAGCCGCTTTTCCTCATAGCCTGTCATCATATTCAGGAATAAAGATCAAACAGTATCATACCCAGCAGGAACTGGGTTTTAACAATAGAGTACCAAAATGAAAAGATTGTAGATCTCGCCGACTCATGTGATCGAGATTTCAGTACCAATAAGGAGAATGTCTCTAGCTCACCTGTATCATCTCAAACAAATTATGATGATAGAGATATATAACAAGAGGAAACAGATCTTAACTGGACTATCCGGATCAATGTAGCTACACCTAGTTGGGCTGATTTACTGAAGAATAGTGGAAAAAACCGGTCTTCAAAAGAAGAACTTTAGTACAACAGTTAGAAATTTTCCTAACACTACCTAGAGGTCCCCAGATAATAATAACAGGCAGAGTTACAGGGAAAGACAATATAATACAGGCGTAGGAATTGTAGTTCCAACACGATCAGCAATAGCCTCAATCAAAATGATTCTTCTTCTTCTTCTTCTTCTTCTTCTTCTTCTTCTTCTTCTTCTTCTTCTTCTTCTTCTTCTTCTTCTTCTTCTTCTTCTTCTTCTTCTTCTTCTTCTTCTTCTTCTTCTTCTTCTTCTTCTTCTTCTTCTTCTTCTTCTTTTTCTTCTTCTTTCAAGAACGAAAATTTTAATGGCTTTAAGGAAAGCTTATCTATATATGATTAAGATGAAATATTAACAGGCAATGCAAATATAATGTGGGATACGTTTCTACAAATATTTAAAAAAAATGAAAAAGATTTTGTTCCATATAAAATGAAGAATGCGGGAAACGCAACGATAGAGGAACTATGAAATTAGAGATTCTTTAAATAATAAAAATAGTTCTTATAAATTTTGGAATTCTTCTCCCTCAATAGAAAATAATAATGATTACAAAGTTTGGCGTCGAAACTGCAAAAGACTAATTAGATGCTATAAAAGAAACTGATATTAATATTGCCCGGGAGAGTAAAATTAATCCTGGAAAGTTTTATAATTACGTCAATAATAAAAGTTCATTGAGGAATCAATTGGACCACTATTAGACAATAACGGAAACTTAAATTCGAACAATGCCGATGTGGCAAACATTTTAAATAATTTTTTTCTCTTCAGTATTTACGAAAGAAGATCTAGATAATTATCCTAACATGAAAGATGTACGGGATTTTCATACAGATAGTATTTTAGATACATTTGAAATTTTAGAAGAGGAAGTTGCTTTCCAAATTGATAAGCTATTAATAAAATAAACACCTGGACCAGATGGATTTTATCCGATGCATCTAAAAAAATTGAAAGATATATTAGTAAAACCTCTGACGATGCTTTTCAATAAGTCTTTAAAAGAAGGGTTAGTACCGCATTATTTCAAACCTTCAAATATAACTCTTACTGTATTTTCAAAAAAGGAGATCGTAAACTCACAAATAATTACAGACAAATTAGCTTAACTTCTATTTTTGGCAAAATTTTTGAAGCAATACTAACTAATAGATTAGTTTAACATCTTGAGATCATGGATTGCTTAATAATTCCCAACACGGGTTTAGAAGAAATAGTTCATGCTTAACTAATTTACTAGATTTTTTAATGTGGTTATTAACGATGTAGATAATTACAAATCATTTGATGTCATTTGTTCAGATTTTCAAAAGGCATTCGATACCGTCCCTCATCAAAGATTATTGAAAAAGCTAAGAACTCACGGTTTCGAGGAAGGCTTTAAATTGGATTAAAAATTGGTTTTTGGACCAACGACAACGAGTTGTTGTCAATGGTGAGTGTTCAGAATGGGCTGATGTTATTGGTGGTGTACCCCAAGGATCTGTTCTTGGTTCAATACTGTTATTATATATTTAAATGACATAGATGATGATATTTTAAGCAATATCTCGAAATTTGCTTCCTATCACTCTCGCCAATTTTCACTCAGCAAGAAATCGTTGCAGGGATACTCTTCAACGAGCAAATTGGGCTTTCATCAAACGAAAGTGCGCTAACCTCCTTGGTTCTGGCTACTGACAAATCTTTCTGCCTCTTACCAACAAAACATCTCTAAGAAAACTTCTGTAAATCATCCTTTTCCTCCTTCTTATTTCGTCACTTTCGCTCTGTTGCTAACTCTAAAACTAAAAAGGCCAATCTCTTCGGCCTCCTATTTTCCTCTAACTCAACCATGGAAGATTCTGGCATTCCTCCTCCTCCTCCTGCCTCCTCCTCCTCCTCTCCTCCTCCTCGCTCATCCCCTCCTCTCTCCTCCTGCCTGCGCTCTCAGGTCTCCTAATGTCTTCTGCTGTGATACATTGATCGGTGCTCATGGGTTCCCCTGAAATCTATGAACGTTAGGAAGGCTGGTGGCGCGGATGGCATATTCACTCCCGAGTGTTTGGGGAATTGTGGCGACGTCTGACCCCGCCCCTCGCAAACTATATCTTTTATGTCGCAGTACAAGCACTTTTCCTCTCATGTTGGAGCACGTACATGTCCAACCTATTCCGAAAAAAGGAAGCCGCTCTGATCCTTCTAACTATCGCCCTATAGGTCTCACATGTATTCTATTCTAAGATCTTTGAAGCCCTTCTTAACTCTCAACTTCTTGGACATCTGGAATTTCATTCTCTTCTTTCCGATGCGCAGTCCGGCTTTCGGAGTTCAGGTCTACTGGCTATATACCTTTTCGCTATTTAACCGATTTATGGTTTTCCACTCTTAGGAACTACGGGGAGAATTGCCGTGGTGGCGCTTGACATATCCACAAGCATTTGACAGGGTATGGGAACGGTTCACTGCTCTCCAAGCTCCCCTGTTCTTTTTGGGGTTTCCTCCTTCTCTTTGCTTACTATGTCTAGCTTTCTTTCACAGTCGCTCATATCGGCTGTGGTTGATGGAGCGACTTCTTCTTTTTCTGTCGTAGTGTGTTCCTCAGGGTTCGGTCTATCTCCTACTTTATTCTTACATTAATGATCTTCTCACCTTGCACATCTAACTCTATCCACTCATATGGCCGATGACTCGAGCCCTTCACTCTTCAAATTGATTTCAAATCTTCTCTTCTTTTGATTCTAGATTGCCTCTCATCTTAACCTTTCCAATTCTATTCTCGCTGATCTGAATAGAATTTCCGATTGGAGTTGTCTCAAACCTTGTGAAATTATATTCTTTAAAAACTCAACTTCGACAAATCTCCCTCTCTAAAAACCTTCTAACTTTCCTATATCTTTTCGATGGTTCTCTCGTCTCTCCTGTTGACAATATAAACATTCCTGGCTGTACATAAACTAAAAAAATAATCTTTGAAAACCTCACATCAAGAACGGTTGCTAGGGGCGGCCTCATAACTGAGAGTTTCTTTTTAGACTGCAACACTTTTTTTCCTCTTCTCAGTTACTCCAACAATGCAAGGGTCTCAATCCGCCCTTGTGCTTGGAGTACCGCTATCATATCTGGGGGGGGGCTCTGGTTCACCCAGAAGAGAGTCGAGTCAAAAAGCCAAAGTCTTTATAAACTGATTCTGTACTTTCCAGCTCAGCTGAACGCCTCTATCTTTGCGGCTCGATGTTAGTGTGCTTAATCTCTTTTCTATAGGTACCTCAGCAGTGGCAGGTGTTCGAGGGAACTGTACCATGCGCAGTACCACCACCTTTAGACGACCTCGTAGCAACAAGGGTGGCTGGTGTCTGCGTACGACTTTTTGTGTTGATCATTGTAAAAGTTTAAACCTCCCCGGCTTTAGTTCGCTGCGGTGCTTTCCTTTTTCGCTGCACCCTATGTTTCTGTAGAATTCTCCTTCCATCTTCTGTGTTTCCTGCTGAATTTAATCTCCTCCTTTTAAAGTGCGTTTGTGCTCATCTACGTAATTTGCGATAGCGGAATGAAATTTTAGCGTGTAGCACCCCTTCTGAACATTGCACTGCACGTGAGTGATGATGACTAGTGGTAGTATATATATATATATTATATATATATATATATATATATATTATATATATATATATATATATATATAATAATATATATATATATATATATATATATATATAGTGGGGTGCAAAGGCAACTCGCTTCCCGTCGTGCACCACCGGGCAACGAGGACACGCAGAGTGTCCTGCGGCTAAAGAGATAGGGCTAGGAGGAATAGGGCCTAGCAAGCCACTTCCCAAAATAAACTGCTTGCAGAACTCAAGCACGAGCCCGGAAGCCGACAGAACTTTAGACGCGACTTCGGCGAGATTTACGGAATAGGAATCAGGAAACACTTTTAAGAATTCATAGGTTGTGGGCCAGCGATAAATGTGGGTAACCTATGTGAGATAAAGAGGAAGGAGATAATAGATATCATGAGAGAGGAAGATAGATATGTTTGGGATGGCGGAGATGAGAGTGAGGGGTGTGAGGAGGGTAAAAGAAATGGGAGAAGGATTTGTTCTTATGTATAGTGGGGTGAGAGAAGGAATAAGACAGCATGGTGTCGAATTAATCGTGGGACGCAAGACTGTCACCATGTATACACGAAAGTAAAAATTTAAATGAGAAGGTTGATGATAGTGGCGTATTGAAGGATAGGCCGGATAAAATTAGAATATACGCAGATATACTGCAGCCACAACAGGGGCACTCAGAGGAGGAAAAAACTAGATTTATGGAATTAATGGAGGAAGAGGTGGGGGTGGAGGGAGGAGGGGGAGAGGTGCTTGGTGATGGGAGATTTCAACGCTAGAGTAGGAAAGAGAAGAGCGATGGAGAGAGTATTGGGACAATTTGAGAGGAATACAAGAAACATGGAGGGAGAGGCGTTGATTGATTTTTGTGTGAGAAACGACCTAAAAATAATGAACACGTTTTTCAAGCATAGAGAGTCTCACCTCTTTACGAGGTATA
>JABUQX010115028.1:12500-16183 GCA_015478945.1 Trachelipus rathkii
TTTATATAATGATTGTTTATACCTTCATAATGATATATTTGCTTCTGCTTGTATAACTGAATGATTTACTTTCTTTGCGATTGCCTGATTTCCACATTATAGATCATTTTTCCTTTTCTATCTAAAGCAAAAACTATACTTCTCAGTTGTGTTTCATCATCTTTCTCTATTACTAAATTGATGAAATCAGTATGGTTTTAAAAATTCTCATGCTAAATTTTTCAAACAAAAGCCAAATTCATTTTCTGTATTTTTTTTGTCAATGCTATGAAGTTCTTTATAATCTTTGATACTCAGTTCTTTTTTTCTTTTTCTTCTTTATTTTCCTAACTATATAAGATAAATCTTGGTCTTGAATTTGCTTTGGCCATCCAATTTAATTTTCCTATTAATTGTTGGTATTCTTTTACTTCTTTTTTATCGTTTTATATTTTCTTTTGTTTTTATTTCATTAATTTTAACCTTCTCCCAGTAATTCTTTTGATCCATTATTATCCTATGTTCATCTTGGCATAATTGAACTCTTAAATATTTAAATGATCCTGAACTATTTCTCCTATTTCAAAAATGTTCTTCAATTTATTTGTTTTAGTGTTTTCAAATTTTTTACTTTCTACCCACAAAGTATCATCAACATGTGTACATAATAATCCTTCTAAATTATTTGAATCATTCGTTATAAATAATGATGGTTCCATTTTACTTTGTTTTAGACCTATTTTAATTAATTGCCTTTTCAATGATAAATTAATATCATTTTCATTGCTTCAGATGAAACAGTTGGTGCATCTATTTTTTCTTTTACAGTTTCTTCATATCCTCTAGTTACTAATCTAGCTTTAAATTTTTTCTCGTTATTTTGCAATAATTTTCACTAATTACCCATCTGACATTAGCTGCTTTTTCACCTTTATCTGTTACTTCTTCAAAAACATTATTCTTCTTCCAATTTTCTATCTCTATCATTTTGGCTTGTTTAACTTCTTCATTAGAATGATTATAATAACTTTGATTTACCTCTTCATTTTCATATTCACTCTCTATTTCATCTACTATCTCCTCAATTTCATCTAATGACTCTTCCTCTTTATTTTTTTTATTTTCAATTATATCCAATTCATATACTTTTTCAAATTCTTTCAAGTCTATATCATATATTCTATCTGTATTTAAATTGCGTATGTTATAACATCTATTATACTTTTTACTTGTTGCTTTTCCAGCTCTACTAATGACATAACAATTTAACATATCTTCATTAAGCTTTAATTTTATTTCATAGTATTTAAAAATAATCACATTTTTAAGATGAATTTCTTCATATTCCTTAATGGCTGTCATTTTATTTTCTTCATCTTCCCTTTGACATTGTTTTTCATTATCATTTTCTTTATCTATAATTTTGGACCATATAATATTTCATCTATATTATTCCCATTCTAATTTGAGTGATCTATCATGTTTTCATTACCTTCTTCTTCACATTAATCTTTTTCATCTTCAAGTCCTTTGCTATTTTCATTTATTCTATTTCTTTGAATTCTCCTTGAGTGTACTTTTGATACTGCTCTTAAAGTACCTCCATGTTATACTATGATGGGTTTTCCATCTATTGTTCTTAATATTTTTGTTTTTTACTTTTCCATCTATACACATTACTTTAGCTGGTCGTCTCCATTCTTTATCAATGTTTCTTTTATAAAAAACTTCACCTATATTTATATTTTTTGAAATATGTTCTCTTATTTGACTTTTTAATGCACTTTTTATTTGCTTTGAACTTTCTTTCTCTATATGTATTTTTCTAGCATGGTCTATTGTCTCTAATAATTCTTTAATCCTATAATTTGTATCTCTCTTTTCACTTATTATTAAATTATCACTAATATGTTTGTTTTTTCCTACATTTCTTCCGAAAACAAGTTGGTTAGGTGCATAGCCCAAGTAATTTGTTAGTCAATTTTTAGCAAAAATTGCCCATGCCATACTATTTTTTCTCTCTTGTCCTTCCTGTTTTAACTTGTATAATGATTCCTTAAGTAATCCTACTACCTTTTTGCTTAAACCATTTCTCCATGTGCTTTCTGCTGCTGTACTCATGAATTTGATATTCATTTTTGTAGTAAATGTTTCCATGTCTTCATTTTGAATTTCTCGTCCTGCATCAGATAATAATTCCAAAAGGACTTCCAAAATAGATAATCCATTTTTCATTTAACCCTTCTATAATTTTGTTACTTGTTTTATTTTTTAGCAATACCGCTTGTGTGTATCTTGTTGCATGATCTATTATCACTAAAAAAAATTATTCTTAAATTCACCAACATCCAATTAAATAATTTCATTAAATTTACTTGCTAATGGCAAACCTACCACTGGTCTCGATGAAGTTTTTTTTTTTATAAATTTTTACATATTTCACACTCTCTCACAATTTGCTCCAGTTCTTTTCTTACATCATTCCAAAAAATCTTTTTCAGATATTTGTTTTTCATTAGCATTCTTTATTATTTTAAACAATTTTTCTATTCCACAATGTGCAAATTGTCTATGTAGTTTTTTCAGTTTTTCTTTTCTATCCTGTTCTTTTATTCAATTTTCCTTAATTTGCCTAATCCAACATGTTTCCTTTTGTTTTTTATTCAATAAATAATATGCATGAATGTCCTCCTTCATTATCAAATGTTTTCACTTTCATTAGGTTCAAATCACAAATGTAAACAGTTCCATCTTCAAAATTTATCTTTAATTTCATTCTTTTCATACCTGATTTACCAAGTAATAATGGTATGTCACCCTCTATTACCGATTGTTTTTAAAATCAAAACTTTTTCCCTCGAGTAAACAAGGCAATAATATTTCTTTTAATATTTTATACTCTGTTTTTCCAAAGACAAAACTACCATCTTTAAACTTTTGTGTGTTTTTAACATATTGTAATCCTTCATTGGTTAATCCACTAATCATTTTTGTCAATCCTGTTTCTCCTATTACAGTCTCTATGCTTCCTTTATCCATAATAGCCATTACATCTTCTTGATATTTAATTTCTTTATTTTCATTATATTCTTCATTATTTTTAAAAAGGTTCTGTTTATTTTTCTTTCTAATATTATTCTTTATTCTTTTTCTCTATTAATAATGGATGTCAGTTTTTCTTGATATTGTTTTTCATTATTTTGTGGTATAAAATATAAAGATTTATTATTTTTTTCCTCTATCTGCTTATTTTTCCTACAATTTTTCATTAAGTGTTCTTCTTTTTTACATTTCCAGCACACATTACTATATTTTTCATTCCAAGAGCAATTTTCGGTTTTATGGTTGTTTCGTTTACAACTATTACATTTATTTAAATTAAATGTTCCTTCTCTCCAATAGCATTCTTCAGTTTTATGGTTATTGTATTTATATATGCTACAAAATTTACTATTATTATACCAATTTTCTTTTTAAGTTTCTTCTTTTTCTACTATTTCAACTACTGATTCCATCATATTTACAATTAATTCCTTAGTTGTTAGGAAAATATTGGTTTTAATTCCTTCAATCTTATTTATAATTAACTTCTTATTATTATTAATATATTTGATTTACTGAACAATTGGTATGAATGCACTTTTCACTTATGTTAATATCATCAAGCTTTTCACAATTCTTTTGCCTTATCATATCTGCATACA
>JABUQX010115029.1:5000-20000 GCA_015478945.1 Trachelipus rathkii
AATAATTTAATTATTTTTATACATGAAATATACTTATATTAATAGGTTTGATAATTAGGATTAGTTAGTAATTTAGGAAAAAAATGTTGACAAAAAATCAAAAAAATCATGATTTTTTTTTTATAAAAAATCAAGTAAAAAAATCAGTAGACTTAAATCATATATCTTTCGTGCCATCCCTGAATAATAATAATAATAATAATAATAATAATAATAATAATAATAAAAATAACAATATAAATTAAATCCAATAATAATAAGACTTCTGAGCGGGAGATTGGAGCCGTAATAGTAATAATAATGTTTAAAGCTACAATTCTCAAATGCTTCTGAAATAATTGCAAACATACCCTGCCTTCGTATTAGAAGGCACTTTGATTTAAAGAGTATCAAGCAAATAACGAAAACTTTCACTACGACGCTACCACCAACACAACTAAACAAAAAATCCATTACTTATAGTAATTTTAAAAAAAATTGTGGCCACAAAATATAAAAGCGCGCGCGCGCACACACACACACACACACAACACTCGATCAGCAGAAATATTATTTAAATAAATGTAAACATTTCAAATGTTTTAATTATAATTTAAAAGTAGAAATAATCACAAACTGCAACGTACATATACTAATGGATGCTTTGCAATTCTACAATATTAAAATCTAAATATTAAACTGAAACGTAGCGGAATTTATAATTAATAAAAAAAATTAAAATAAATAAATAAATAAATAAATAATAATAACAAGTTCTATCTACTTATATCTAAAATGGAGGAAATTGAAAACGAAAATCTGGACTATCTTTAGAAAGAAATGGCTAATGACTCACAATACAAAATTAATGCTAATCAAATAATCATGATGAAAGGTATTTTTAACAATTACGGAATATATATATATATATATATAATATTATATAATATAATTATATATATATTTATATAATAGTATATATATATATATATATTATATAATATATATAATATATATATATATATATATATAATAATATATATATATATATATATAGTATATATATATATATAATAAACGTACTTAGGAGAGAATAAAAGTTAAGCGAATGACTAAAAACCAAACTCACTCTGACATCTGCAACAGCAAAAAAAATAACGTCATTTGAATTATTACATATATTAAATAAATAATATAACTTAAAAAATATCAATGTGCGTTTATTTTGGTGTTTGTGTGCGTGAATAGTTTTAATCTGACCTTGATGGTAACGTCATCTGTTAGGTTAAGGTCCGGTCAAACTAGGAGCAAAGTGGAGAGTAAAATATAATAAATTAAAAAGATATAATAATACCTTATTCTAATAATTAAGGTGTAGTTGTGTGTGTATAAGCTGAAAAAAAAAATCAAAAAATAATAATAATATAATAATATATAATAAATAATAATAATAATAATAATAATAATAATAATAATAATAGCTGATCCACCTCTCTCTGTACCTACGGAAGAGCAACTGCTCTTTAACAGGAGAGGCTTTTACTATAAATAAATTACGTAACAAAAGATGAAATAAAATATAGGCAAGCGTCATCAAACAAAACTTTTTCACATTATATATATATATATATATATATATATATATATATATATAGCCTTCTTAAAATTATAAACATTATAATTAAGTTTTATTCAAATATTTTATAAGTTACCCTAAATATAATCTGTTTTCTATTATATTATATATATATATATATTATATATATATTAATCACTTGCTGCAAAGCAGATTATACAAGCAATTATAATTTACTGGCATCGTTCTACATGAAGCATTAATTACTTCTGGGCATGCGTGGAATACATGGTTACGAGCACTACTATTCAACACTGGAAAGCAAAGAGCAAATCGTATTGCAAAGATATAACGTCTCTGAATAGAAAAAGCATTACCCTGAACCTTTCTCCTTGCGTGTCAAAAGAAGGAAAGAACTATTGGAATATATTATAAACAACAGTTTCTTTTCCTCCTTTTTTATTTTGGAAGTAAAATTATTCTTCTTTTTTTTATTACGATGAAAAAAACATGTACGGTAAAATGAGCAATGTTAAAAAATGAGAACGCCATACTAATCGTTAATGCCATATATCATTTTAAAAGTTTACAGTTGAAAAAGTTTCATAGTTCAAGCGAATCAAGATTAGAAGTAATACGGATTCGTATTAACAACAGTGTGGAACGCCGTTAATTTCTAAAGTTTAACAGAAGGCAAGCACGCAACGAAAATAAACTATGACATTATTATGTACAGAGTCGATTTAAAAATAATAATTTACCTTGCAACAAGCAATCATATTCTAACAAACAGAATACCTAAAACTCTGATAGTACTCTTAAGTTTACATCTACATACTAAAGACTGCTATGCGAAGAGAAACGAGAATTCAAAATAAATCCATACTCAAAAATTCACTAACATAGAATAGCTATGGGTAACCTTCATTTAGACTACGTAAGATTTCGGTTCTTCTTTCTTCTTCTATTTCGCAAAAAAACATTTCCTCACACTTCAAAAGTAGAGTTAAATGAATTTGACACCTGGCTTTTTACACACTATCACAACTAATCTTTAAAATCTTCATTCTTTTCACTCACTTTTATGAAAAAATTATTTATATCTTGTCAATCCTCTTCCTCACCCAGTTTCTGCTGTATTGATTAGCTGGGTTTGGGTCATGCTACTACTTATTTATACTCTAGAAGCTCATGCATGCTCGGATTCCGATGTTTTGGACACCCACCTACTCCAAGTTACGGGGGAAGCTATAGGACAGGTGGGATATATATATATCATATATATATATATATATATATATATATATATATAATATATATATATATATATATATATATAATATATATATATATATATATATATATATATATATATATACTATATATATATATTATATATATATATATATAATATATATATATATATATATCACGACTAGCCTGGGACACCCATACTGACCTATCACTTAGACCACTCTCCATTCTTATTTCCCTAACTCCTCTCATCCAACCCCCCCCAAAAGATCACTACATACACACTACAAAAAAGCTAACTGGCCAGCATTTACTTATCACATCGAAACCATTTAACTCCCAAACCAATCCATAAGTACAACATCCTCTACCACCTCCATTATTCAATTAAAATAAACTTAATTACTAAATCAGCTAACCTATACATACTCAACGGCCAAGAAAATTCTATAACCCCAAACTCTCCCCTGAAATCAGCACTCATCAAACAAAGAAACTCTCTTCGAAAAAATTAGACGCATATACCCCACTCACCGCACAAACAAATATCAAACTCAATACGCAAATCACCCAACCTCATTAAGCACCAACACCACCAATAAGTTTTTCAGAATACTTACAATCAACATCTCACGCATCGATAAAAAGAAAACCTGGCAAGTCAAAAAACTAAATAACTCTCGAAACAACCCCCTCTCCACGAATCCCCTCCTTACCTGATAACTCCTCCTTGCTCCTAACAACAATCAGATCCGCCTAGCATAAACATTATGCTAATATTTTCCTCGCAAACAACCGCACTGCCGATAAAAGGAAAACAAAAAAACACTCAGAAAACCCCCAGACACAACTCCCACCCTTTTTACAACTGAAGAAGCAGAAAACTATTAAAAACCTAAAAAATTCACAGCTACAGGACCATACTCCAATTCAACCTACATTTCAAACACGGTCAGTGAAAAAGCACTCCGCTTATCCACAGAAATCTTTCATAATTCCTGGCAAAACTTAACGAATACCTCTCATCTGGAAACAAGCATTCATACTCCCAAAACTCAAGCCTTAAAAAGACCTAACTCCCCCTCCTCCTACCGCCAATCTCTCTCCTCTCCTCCATCAATAAACTGCTGGAGAAATAATATTAAACAAAATCTCCCTCTCATCACCCTCCCAGATTCAATGGTTAAAGCAACCACTCACAGCCGACGCATTGCTACCTCACCCACCACATGCATAGGTGGCTCACGCAATCCATCCCTCGAATCCATTCTCACAGCAATCGAACATCAAAACAGCCTTTGACACGTCCCCCACAATACATTCTTTATACATAAAATCCTTCAGTTTCCTTAGAAAAATAACGCCAAAAAATAGCTTTTTAATTTTCTCACCACCCGTTTTGCCAATTCTCCAGCAATAACATGTCTTCCCACTCCCTCAATTACAAAACGAGGTCCCCAGGGCCCATCCTTCTCCATTCCTCTTCAATCTTTTCACGCAGACATGCCCATCCTAACCACCAATCCACCAAACTTAACACATACGCAGATGATACTCAGCCTCATTTCCGTCAACATCCAGACGTAAATTATAGCCACCTTCACAGACCCAAGAGATACTACAACAATTAGAAACCTGTTACTCTCCATAGAATGACCGCCTAATCCACTCAAATTCCTCCATCCCCCTATCTACACCGACCCGCACCAATCTCACTTTCCATCCAATAGTTTTTGCTCTGAACAACAATCCCTCCTCTAAACAAAACCACCAAAAAATTAGGACTTCCTAGTGGACACGACACATGACGTTCTCCCCATCACATCGACCAAATCACTCATTCAACTCAACGAAACTAACCCCTCCGAAGACTGCCTTTCCCAAACACAACTTCAGTGACAGGAATCACACCCTTACCACCACTTATAAACAACTCAGAACAAATATAAACTATGGCTCCCCCGCATGGTTCTACTAGAAAATTGTTGCATATTTTCAAAAAACAATTACAATCACACAAAACACCGCCCTTTGAATTATCACTGGATGCACTAAAACTACCCCCATCCAACATTTACCTGACGAGACTTACATCCTTCCTATATCACACCCACCTGGAGATGGTGGGGCCCAATTCTACCAGAAAACCCTAAATGCCAACCCACCCATGTCAAACCAAATACTTCTCCAACCCCTCCAGAACATGACTATAAATCCACCCCTCACCAGCTTAAATTCTATCAATGACATCTACAACATTATTCCCTCCTCCTCCCATAAGCTTCATGCTCACTCATATCCAACACAACTAACTAACACGGTAACTACAACACGTCCTAATAACAAATTTACTGAAACTCCCCTCTGCCCAAAATTTCCCCTATATAAAGAAACTACTGTCCAGAGAAGCCAAATTGACTCCCCAGAGCAGATCAGGTCACCACCCCAAAACTTTTGCAATATAAATATTAGATTCAAACTAGACAATGTTACCTCCCCCACCTGCACCAGATGTCAACAAATTCCCAGGACAATACAATGGAGCACGTCCTTCTGGGTGCTCCACTCTCGACCCCCCGTGCGACTCTCTATTCTTCCCTTCTCTACCTGTGGAACGCGCCAAGAGAGTCGCCGCTTCTGAACTGGTAGCCCTCCATATTAGGTGGGCCAGGAGCAAAGTATGTTGATCATATGTGTAAACACAAATGTCCTGCACCTTTTCGTATATTTCAAATTTTACTTGCCTCTGCTTCCGGGGGCCCCTCTGAACCACAGCCTACAGTGTACGCTTCTTTCTACTATGGAACTAGTGTTACTCTGTGTTATTGTATAGGTAGCGAGACTAATGGTTCTGGAAATGAAGTATAGATCTAAAGTTATGTGTTCAGATGGGAGTCTAAAGGAATGTTTGCAGGAGAGAAATGTTTGAGTTTGGCAGAGGCTGAAAAGAAAGGTGCATGATAGGAGAGAACGGCGGGGTGTTGTAAGGGGGTATGGTTGTGGCACCCCTGGGGGGATGAACGCTACACTTGACGACTTACCATATTGTGGAATCCGTTCGGTGCAGTCCATGAAGCTCTAAGGGTGGATTTTCTGATTGTCGATGAGTTTTTACTAATTAATGGTAAAGAGGGGGCGTAAGGCTGGGCTTTCTTTCTTTGAAGTGGTGGGGTATACTGATAGCAAGACTTTAAAAGAATGGCTATCTATTTTGCCACAGCAGGTTCTTGAACAACTTTAATTGCGAAAACAAGGAATAACTGGCGTGGATACAATGGATAAATGTTGAAGAGAAAGAGTATCGGAGAGTTGCATGGGTGGAACGAAACCACTCAGATTTTGCAGATGTATTTATTCAGGTGTAGCCTTTTTCTATAGTGACAAAGATCCTGGGAAGGCCTGTACGCCCCCTGTTGGCTCCGTAGTCACAAATCTGGATAATGAACCTGATTCGAAAACCAATCAATATCAAAAATATATCAAACAAATGGCAAAAAAAATGGAAGAATCCTTAAAAAGACAACAAGAACTGGAGAATCAATTTCGTGATATAACAAAAGAATATTATGAAAAAGGGGAGAAAATTATGGTTGAATATATAAATATATATTGATGGTATTTTTGTTTTCTTGTTTTTTTTAGGTTGCTTGTTTTGGATGTCGCTCGCCTGCTTTCACCTTGTTTCTGCTTATGGATTCTGCTTACTGCTTTTGTCCCCCTTCCTTTGCACATTGCACATTGCCCTTTGCACGAACAGTCCAGGAGGTCATGGATCCCGCAAGAAATAACTTTTATATTTTTGTTTTTATGTTTATTACTAATATATATTTTTCTTCTTGTATTGGCAGGTTGTTCCTGGACTGGCCTTTTAAATATATTTTATTAAGTTATTCATGTATTTATCATATTACCAGGGAAGGCATTTGGTTTAACGTAAAGGTACTTTGGGTCAGAGTTGGGATAGTGTTGTAGGTCAATAGATGAAGGAGGGTTGTATAAGGTCTGGTAGCTTTAGGTCAAAGGAGGGTACCCGTGGATTTTGGGAAAGGCTTAGCAGATCCTTGTTTCCTCAGACTGTCACTTGAACGCTCTGATTTCTTTTGTACATAGTCTTTTCTTTATTATAACTATTTATCCCTGGTAAATAATTAAACAAGTTTATGATATTTTTTTGCTTAAGATTAAGGCATAATTACTCAGTAGAAACTGGAAACCATAAGAAAGGTGAGAGTTGTTTGTTTGGATTCTAGAAGTTATATTTAGACTAGAAATTTTTTTTTTTTTTTGGTGGATTGATTTTAGAAATTACAAGGACGTTGAATGCATTGACGAAGAGGAAGAAGTATGGTTGATTGAAAAGGGTAATGATGATAGAGTGTTAGAAGCCAAGATACAAGAGATGGATAACTGGGAAGCAAATGAAGTTTATAAAAAGGTGAAGGATAGAGGGCAGAAATGTATATCTCCTAGGTGGGTGATAACTGAGAAGATGAAAGAAGGAAATATGGTGTGTAAGGCGAGGTTAGTGGCTAGGGGTTTTGAAGAAACTGGGAAGGACTTGATAACTGAGGCACCTACTTGTTCAGGTGCAGTGTTGAGATTGTGTTTAAGTGTGATTAAAAGGGAAGGTTGGGAATGTCATTCTATCGATGTGAAAGCTGCTTATTTACAAGGTGATAAGATCAAAAGACGTGTTTATGTGACTCCTCCAAAAGAGGCTGAAGAGGTGGGTTATGTGTGGGAATTGCAGAAGACGGTATATGGGCTAAAAGATGCTGCGAGGGCATGGTATGATAAAGTGGTAGAGGTGATCAAGGAGTTGGGGAGAAAAAGAGTATGCTAGAGCCGGCGTTTTTCATGTGGCAAAACAAGGGTCGTTTGGTAGGAGTTATGTGTACGCATGTGGATGACTTTTGTTTCGGTGGATCTCAGTGGTTTCTTGATAATGTCATAAAGGGTTTGAAAAAGAAGTTAAAAATAGGAACTGAAGGTGCAGAAGGATTTACGTATATCGGGGTTAATATTCGGGAACAGAAGGAGGGAGTGTGGTTAGAACAAAGGAAGTACATGGAAAATATAGTGGTGCCTGATAAGAGGGAATTTTTCGGTGACAGAGAAATGAAAGATAAGGAATTGACCACGTATAGATCTTTGGTGGGCCAGATGAATTGGTTGTGTGGGCAGACGAGACCGGGTTTGTGTTTTGATGTAAGTGATAGGAGTCGTTTCTTTAAGGGGGGGGGGGTAAGGTGGATGAAATGGGAAAGTTGATTAACATTATAAAAAGGAAGAAAGATGTTGATTTAGGGGTATGGTTGAGCAAACTGGAAGGGAAGATTGTGGTGGAAGTACATACTGATGCATCATATGGAATGGAAGGTAGAGTGAATCCTCAAGTTGGTTATATTGTACGTTAAAGGATGAGTAAGGAAACAGATGCCAATTTCATGGAATCTAAATGTGTAAAAGGGTTGCGAGATCAACGATTTGGAAGCAGGGCGATTGGGTTTACGAAGGTATGCAAATGCAGGGTTTTATTTGGAAGAATTGGTGTTATCGACGTTGTATGGTGGTGACGGCTTGGGGCGATCTGTAGACTGCAGCAAGCCTTTGAAGACCGCTATCTATTCTGCTACACAGGTTCTGAACAAATTTATGAGACAGGATATGGCATGGATACAGTGGATCATGTTTGAAGAGAAAAGAGTATCGAGAGTTGAATGGGTGGATACGAAGCACCAGATTGCAGATGTATTTATTTACAGGTGTACCTTTTTCTACTAGTGGAACAAGAATCCCTGGGGAAGGCCCTGTACAGGCCCACTGTTTGGCTCCCGTAGTCACAAATGCAGAGCATCAACCTGATTCGAAAACCAATCAATATCAAAAATATATCAAACAAATGGCAAAAAGAAAAAATGGAAGAATCCTTAAAAAGACAACAAGAACTGGAGAATCAATTTCGGGATATAACAAAAGAATATTATGAAAAAGGGGAGAAAATTATGGTTGAATATATAAATATATATATATATATATTGATTGTATTTTTGTTTTCTTGTTTTTTTAGGTTGCTTGTTTTGGATGTCGCTCGCCTGCTTTCACCTTGTTTCGGCTTATGGATTCTGCTTACTGCTTTTGTCCCCCTACATTTGCACAATTGCACATTGCCCTTTGCATGAACAGTCCAGGAGGTCATGGATCCCGCAAGAAATAACTTTCATATTTTTGTTTTTATGTTTATTACTAATATATATTTTTCTTCTTGTATTGGCAGGTTGTTCCTGGACTGGCCTTTTAAATATATTTTATTAAGTTATTTATGTTGATATCATATTACCGGGGAAGGAATTTGGATTAACGTAAAGATACTTTGGGTCAGAGTTGGGATAGTGTTGTAGGTCAATAGATGAAGGAGGGTTGTATAAGGTCTGGTAGCTTCAGGTCAAAGGAGGGTACCCGTGGATTTTGGGAAAGGCTTAGCAATTCCTTATTTCCTCAGACTGTCACTTGAACGCTCTGATTTCTTTTGTACATAGTCTTTTCTTTATTATAACTATTTATCCCTGGTAAATAATTAAACAAGTTTATGATATTTCTATCTTAAGATTAAGGCATAATTACTCAGTAGAAACTGTAAACCATAAGCAAGGTGAGATTTGTCTGATTGGATTATAGAGAGTCTATAGTTAGGCTAGAGTTTTTTTTTTAGTGGTAGCAGAGTGTAGCTACGCTACGCCGCAACATCTCGCTACAGGGTGATCATGGATAAAGAAGGTAAAACTGTAACGGAAGTTAGTACAAAAAGTGTGTGTCCTCCTTTTAAAGGAGAAATGTGTGAGGGGGAGGCTTACGAGTTATGGAAGAAAAAGGTGAATCTCTGGTTTAAGGTAGAAGGGAAGAGGTTTGAGAATCCTGCAGGGGAAGTGTTACTGAGTTTTGGTGATAAAGCTTTTGAGAGTGTATGTGACGTAGAAAGGGAAGGTTTGGAAAAAGAAGATGGTGTGGAAAGAAAATACTGAATGAATTTGGGATAAAAATGAGAGTGACAGCGAGGGTAAGTCTCGTTTAGAATTTTGAGTTTTTTTTTCAATATTAAGAGAGAGGTAGATGAAACGATGAGAGAATATGTAAAGATATGAAGTAATTGAGAAAAAGTGTAAGATGTATGGTAAAGTTGATTCTGGGAGAGGACAATGAAATGTGTGCATTCTGTTAGATGTGGAGCAAATTCGTTGATACTATATTTCAGGACAAAGTAACTGGTGTTTGGCTATTGTGGAATAGAAAGCATGGAGTTTAAAGTGTTTAAGGATGCTTTGTTGAATATTTGTGAAGGATTTGGTTCTAAAAGAATGGTAAAGAAAAGTGGATGGGTAAGTGGAGAGATGCGAGAGCGAGCAAGAGAAGGAGCATGTGGTGGTGGGGAGGAGCCGAGAATGAATAAAAGGGATCGTTATGGAAGGGTGATGAAGGATGGCGTGGTTTTGTGGTCGTTGTATCATTTTGGTTATCATTGTCCGAATAGTATGCGGAATAAAAAATCGATGGATGTGGACAAAAGTGGGGTGTATAAACAAAACGGGGATGTTGAAAAATATAAGGTGTATTGTAGGATGGACGGTAGAAAGAGTGAAGAGAGGGCAGGAAGAGAGTATGAAGAGATATGTGCGATTATAGATACTGGTTGTCCTCAGAACGTAATTGGGGAAAGATGACTAGGACGTGTGACAGGGGATCTGGATGAATGGGAAAGGAAGGCGATTTTGGATTCAAAAGAAATGATAAATGTAAATTATACTTTTGGTGAAACTATCTATAAAGGCGTAAGAAGGGTGAATATCCCGTGTAATATAAATGGTAAACGTTTTGGTTTGCGTACTGAAGTCGTCCTAGGGGATGTGCCATGGTTGTTAGGATATGAGTCGTTGCAGAATTGGGGATGAAGTTAGATATGAGAAAAAATGAAGCGGTTATGGTGATATTGGTAATATGGTTGTAAAATGTAGGAGGGATGAAAAAGGACATATACTTTTGGGTATGCGAAAGGGGTCTCGTATGAAAGTTGTTTGGTGGGGAAGTGATGTAAGAAATAGCTTAATGGGTAATGATTTCAAGAATAGGGAGCAGACAGTTAGTAAACTTCACATTCAGTTTGGTCATCCGAGTAGAGGCAGATTATGGGACTTGATTAGGGACGCCTATGGGAAGGAGGTTGATGGTGTTGTGGGCAAGGATATAAAAGGTGTGGTGGATAAGGTAAGTGATGATTGTAATGTTTGCGTTAGATTTCAGAAGACACCTAGTAGGCCCATTGTCGGATTTCCTCTTTCAAAAAGTTTCAATGAGACTGTGGCGATGGATTTGGGTGCTGGAAGGTAAAAGGTTTTTGGTGTTAGTTGATTTGTGTACCAGATATTGCCAGGCTGTTTGGGTAAAGAGTAAAGAACCTAGGGAGATAGTAGACGGTGTGTTAGAAAAATGGATCAGTGTATATGGGGCACCTAAGAGGTTTTTGAGTGACAACGGGTTAGAATTTCAAAATGAGGAGATGAAAGTTTTGTGTGAAAGATTCAGTATGGTTCAATGAGTAACTGCCTCGGAGAGCCCTTGGAGTAACGGTCAATGTGAGAAAACAGTGGGTTTGTTGAAAGATTCGTTAATGAAGCTAAAAGAAGAAGGTTTGAATAGGGATGTAAGTTTAATGTGGTCTGTGGCAGCGAAAAATTGTTTATTAAATAGGAATGGTTATTCACCTAATCAATTGGTGTTTGGGAAAAATGTTAGGTTGCCTGATTGTACTAATGAAGAAGAAGAAAGTATAGGGGTTTTGGGTATAGAAAGTGAGGTTCTGTTAAATCATTTAGAAGTTATTAGAAAAAATAGGATGATCCATATTCAACAGGAGAGTGACGAGAGGTTGAAGAGAGCCGGAAAAGGCCAGATCAGGGAACATAGATTAGATTTAGTTGAACCTGGAGAGAATGTGTATTATAAAAGGGAGATTGATAAAGAATGGAGGGGCCCAGCGAAAGTAATAGGTAGAGATGGGAAAACGGTGATTGTAAAACACGGGGGTACACTAAGGGAGGTGGCAAGGGTTCATATTACTAGGTTAGCCAAGGTTCCTATTAAGGATACTGATGAAAATGAGGATGATAGTGTGACTGGAGAAAATGAAGTGAATGAAGGTGACGAAGAAGTGGGGGAAGAAGAAGAGAATGGTTTAGTTGAGGTTGAAGTGGTGAATAATGTGGATGGTCCTGGAGAACAGGAAGAGCAAGAGGAACAACAGGAGGCAGTGGATGAAGTACGTGATGATGTTGTGAAGGTTAATGTGGGCAAAAGGTACAGGGGTGTACATAAGGAGAACAATGAAAGGATTGATGTTAGGGTTTTAGGTAGAGCAGGGAAGGCTAAAAGTAAGAAGTGGAGTGATTCTTATAATATAAAGGAAATGTATAGTGGTGAAAATCGTTGGATTGATTTTAGAAATTACAAGGACGTTGAATGCATTGACGAAGAGGAAGAAGTATGGTTGATTGAAAAGGGTAATGATGATAGAGTGTTAGAAGCTAAGATACAAGAATCCTGGGAGTCCTTGTACAGCCCTGTTGCTCCGTAGTCCACAAATGTAGAGCATCCCCCCCAAAAAAACCCGAAAAAAAAAAAAAAAAATTGAAAAAACAATTTCATATCAAAATATATCTATTACAAGGCAAAAAGAAAAATGGAAGAATCCTTAAAAAGACAACAAGAACTGGAAACAATAATCTTTATAAAAAAGATATTATGAAATATAAATATAATTATGTATATTATATATTTATGTAAAACTCTATATATATATATATATATATATATATATATATATATAAATATATATATATATATATATATGAATTATATATATATATATATATATATATATATATATATATTATATATATATATATATATATATATATATATATATATATAGTAGTATATATATATATATATAACAACGAGCGTCAAGCTTCGATACCATTATCTCTGAAGACATCTATGGACCCAACAGCTGTGGTGGCACAATACTGATACCGCTTCCTTCGTAGGAGTAGGAGGGGAGCGAGTGCTACCAAGTAAAAAAGTTATATAGTATATTATATATATATAATATATATATATATATATATATATATATATATAGTATAATATACTATATATATACTATATATATATATTATATATATAATATATATATATATATTATATATATATATATATTAATATTATATATATTCAACTTGGGTTAGCTGAAATCATTCACAAACAGGGTTCAATTACTAACTAGGATACCAAACCAGTCACTAAAATTTGTAGCTTGTAAGGAGCTTTTTTTCGCAAAAAAAAAAAATTTCAATCTTGTCAAAACAAAAATAAAAATTTCACACATCACAAACATAGCAAACGACAGTATTTCGTAAAATAAACTCGTATTCCTTTATACTTTGAAAACAAAAACGTCCTTGCGATTTTCGTCTCCTGCATAACAGACGGTGAGAAGGCAACTCTTTGTAAAAGCCACTTTTCACAACGGCTTGGTACTAGAAAGTTTTTTGAGTTTGTATGAGCCTTTAATGTAACACAAGCACCTCAAATTCAGGATGGAAAACCAGAGCATGTGCAAAGCTTGAGGAACTTTTGAAGAAAAAATTATTCAAGTTAGCTTGTCGTTATCATTTATTTGAACGAATTTTATGTGCAGTTTACAGGGAACCATTAGGCAATTCATCAGGTCCAGAAATAGCGAATTTCACCCACTTTAGAGATGCCATTTGCGAAAATATCAACGCAGAGGGCTATTTTAACTCTACCTATTAAGAATCGATTTCTCAAACGCAAAATGTTATTCAATGTCTCAATCGAATCCCCTTTGAACCTAGCAGGAAATGTGCATTACCCCTTGATGATAATCGGGAGTGCGTTGAACTCATACTTAAGCTTTTGGGAGAAATACTTGAGAGAAAAACACTGTCTGTGGCACGGGGCAGCTTATCATGCGCACTGGATGCGGTCAATTTTGTATCCTGCGAAAATGTTGGTATTCAGCGCACAGACAGGATACGATAATATGATGGTCGATAAATTAGAGGCTCTATGTCGTATCCATTGCAGATGGATACACAAAGCAACTCTGCCACGACTTCCGTGATTAACTTAAGTATGATCAGGATGTCACTGATGCAGCTTTAAAAGATGGACGATACTAAAATGGTACCTAACCGAAGAATGCACAGTGTTCTCTCTATTTTCCAACCACCTCCAAGATGTAGAACGACAGAATATTGCTCGGCAATTTCTATGAATCAGGCAAAATCGAAAGAGTTCGGAACGAGCTATCCCCTATTTCCTGTTCTATACCAAAGTACAAAGCTGGAATCTCTCATTGGACCCTAGTCACGGTTCTTGTTTCAAACTATGGGAATTGAGGTAGATTGGCTTGGAAAACCAATTCATCGCGACTGCCAAGATGTAGATATGTTTGTGCGTCATATTAAGGTGGTGAATGATTATATTAACGGTCAATTAAATTGATCCAAGACTATTGAAGAAGCATTACTACCATGAATCCGAGAAACCGTACTTATTACAAGTCGTAGAGCATCACAGAAGAAAATTTCCAAACTTTAAAAAAAGAACAACCGAAAAAAAGGTTTGAAAGGTTATATTCATTAAGTTGAATGATATTTTTACTACCACATATAATGTATATTCTATAGTCATAAATTAAACATGAAACTTACACAACATATTTTTAAAATTTTTCATGCAACTTTTAATTGAAATTGGAAACCCTAATGGGCAATTGAGCACTTTTAACATTAAACCATTATAGTACTGGGAAGGGGTCTAAATTTGTCATAGAAACTCTCAAATTGTGCATGCTATCATAATTTGTAATTTGCAATAACGTTGGGGATTTGTATCGCAAAAAATAATCATTTTCATTCCACACTAAATTTTTTGACAAACTCATCCATTAAAAGTACAACTACTCTTAAATTCACCAGACTTTCAAGTCAGCCATTACACTAAACTACTCAGTTCGAACGCAAAAATTACATCTATCTATACCATTAGAGGCGAAACATATCATTCATTTTTGGACATTATGGACTTATAAAATGCAACCACTAATCCATTTT